>JABEEN010001168.1:0-86420 GCA_013363205.1 Fusarium tuaranense | reverse complement strand
TCATCATCATCATCATCATCGTTTGGGAGGTAACCGTCTCGTAGCCCCCGTTTTTTTCTAGTTTCTACTCCAATTGCTTTTCTTGTTCGGAAGCCCAAACCCCCACAAGCCCGAGCTGATTTTGGGATGGAAGTTTGTTTCCATGCATGATGGCTGCGCTTGAGTAGAATGTTCTTTTCGTTCGCCGAAGGAAAAAAGAGGCGCTTGGGCTTGAGGGGGGGCTTGAGGGCTTGTTGGGGCTTGCTTGATTTGCTTCTGCTTTGATTTGCTTTTTTTACCCTTCTTCTTCTTGTCGGGACGGCAAACTCTCATTCATGGCGTCATCTCATCTTTGAGTGCGGCGTCATCCATCACGGGAACGGAGCAAGTACCCTTTTCGAAAGAGAGAAAGGATAGTAATCCGACGCCCTCCCCGAACGCACGCACGCACGCACGGCACGGGAGAAGAAGAGGATGCTTTACCAGATTTCGGTAATTTCGGTCGCCTCGAGCAGCCGTTTTCTGCGAAGTTCAGCTGAGGTTGGTCGGCTCTCCGTACCTTTTGACTTCGTCCTCTCTCTCTCTGCCGTGTCTAATGCCGCTTCCATGGATGAATCCGTACATCATGACGTTTCGCTTGTAGGGTCCCTTGTTCCCATGGCTGGCTTCTACCGCCCCCTCGTCTCCCACCTTCCAGGCATGCTTCAATCATCCATGTTCTTTGTAAAAAAAGAGGTAAAAATGTCCTCATCAATTGTCAACACCAAGAAATAGGGTCTATTAGATGCCCCCAACCAGACAGAGTAGAAAATCCTCCGTGATGCGCCACCACCACCAACCACCACACACGAGACACACACACATAATCCTCAAACATCAAAAGGGCGACCCGGCAACGTGGTAACCAGCCCAGATGGCTGCCGTTGACGAAATCGGCTTCTGCGAGCAAGGGTGGGTGACCCGGTGCCCAAGAAAAAGCCAACAAAGCCCACATTTCTTGCACACGCGGCGGATCCGTGGAGGAGGAGGAGGCGAAAAAAGCAAACATTCAGAAGAGTACATCTTTCTTTACCCCAGGAAATAAGGGACTCCAAACAGGAAGAACCTTGGGACCACTCGGAAGGGCTTGATGGCTTGCGTGCTGCTTGGGCTCCATGGGCTGGTCCATTGATCGCCCGCCACAATTCCATGGGCCCCTTGCTCTTTGCTGGCTGTCTGGCTGATTAAACCCATGTGCTACCGAGTTTCTGATTTGTTTTGTTTTAGACGGAGGAGGCCCTGCCTGAACCTTTCAGGGTCTAATGCCCATTTTGGGCTTCTTGCCCTTGCTTGTTTAATCACAGTCTTGATGATATGACCCTGTCTTCTCGGCGTTGCACAAATAACCCCATGACCAATGCCTCATGCAGCGTGATGGCTCAGCTTTCAGGGTTGATTGGGCGTTTTTTGACTTGTCCTGTCCCTTTTTTCACATCTCACTCCAAAAATCTTAGCCAGTCCAAGTCAACCTAACCCCCCAGTCAGTGATCATCAAGGGTCCAGCCTCAAGTCTCGACCTAAACAGCGTCTGCTTCGACGCCAGCGAGTCTCGAGGCCAAGACGGCCTGCCGCGGATGCGTCCGCCCGGTTGACGGTCTATTGAATTGATCCCCATCGCATCGCATCGTCGTGTAAATCACTGGGTCTTGGCAAATGCCCTTTTGCTGCTCGTCAAATCTCCAGGGTCCCCGTCCAAATGCCCCATCCGTGTTCCGGCCCGGATGGTCTTGGCTCAATCTTCGTCAACTTGTGGAATGCGTTGGGCCACAGCGGGCTCCAGTCCCAGGTTGGTTTGGAGATTTGAATCTCTCTCGTAGCCTGGCAAAAGACAGCTCCGTAATATTTCTTCATCTGGACAATGACCAACCCATTCAGAACCCTGGAGATGCCTCCTTCTGTCTCTTCTGACGGGGCTTGGTCCCGCTCCGCGAGGTTAGACGCCTCGCGGAGCAAAACATATCCGGGCCAGCGGCATTCATCTCTGTTTGGCTTGCTTCACAATGCGCCTCTCACGTCCATTTGGCCTCTAAGAGCTGCCCGTTGTTGCCATCACCAGTCCCACTGCCGTGTCTCAAGTCTTTTGCCTCGTCCGCGGATTACCGCGCGCGCGGGACCAGCTCAAATCCGAAGCCACAGTTATCCGCCCAACTACACCTGATACCGCCCCAGGCTTTTTTGATTACCAACTCTTCTCTCTCACTTCGGTCCCTCTGCCCTATCTCAACCTTCAACACCCTAGGGCTCAAGGGCAAGAATGCTCGCGCAAAACTAGATAGCTTGGCGATGGGGCAGAGCCGTCGTCTGCTCCGCTTCACGTATCCTGCGGCGCTTGCAGGGGGCTTACACGCATCCACTGGGCAACCCGGTCCACGGTTCCTGGAGCCAGGATCGGATTTCGTCCTCTTAGTCCATCATGGATGGGGTCTTGGCTGCGAGCGAGCGAGTGCCCCGACCGATAGAGTACCCCGTATCCCGATAAGTCTGGTAGGGGTGGAGCTCAGCTGCGCGTCTACGAGATTGCGCCCTCGTGGTCTATCTGGTGGCGCTGTGCTGCCTTGTAGTTCCGTAAGGTTAGGTTAGGTAGTTTGCATGGATGACCCTAAAGACAATTGTCATGATATCTCGGGATTCTCGTCCTTTACCGCCTCCACCAGCTCCTCCATCCCGCCAACCGTCGTTGGCCCACTCATGCCCTCTGGTGGTAGCGCCCACCGAGGTAGCGGGCTGACATACGACCAGCTTCCGCCCGCATCTTCATATCGAAGACTGTGGAGCCACAACGATAATTCGTGGCTGCCAGGGTCTGAGTACAGAGGCGTTTGGCATACGTCGCAGAGCTCGCCCGTCATCTTCTCAGCCCGCCGCTGCTCATACTTGTCCACCATGGCATCGTAGTAGGCTACTGCATCTGCAACCTCGTCCTTGCCCATACGAGACAAGCGACTCACGACGTCTTCGTCAGTGTTGAGTGTTCCATCTGCGTCGTTCTGTCCTAGATCAAAGCCCCAGACTCGCCTATTGGCGTAGATGGGATCGTTCTGGATAGGGTGTCCCAAGTATTGAAGGTGTACGCGAAGCTGGTGAGTCCGGCCAGTAACTGGGAGACATCGGACGATAGAGTAACCCCTCTGGTTAACCCAAGGGCGATGCTTCTCGTCCAGTTCCTCTTCTGGTGTCTTGGGCCGCTCATCTCCCTCTGTCTCTTCTCCTCCTGAAGGGGGATAATAGGCTAGGCGTTTAAACACTGTTCGTGCAGTCTTTCCATTTGCGCGAACCCGGTTAAGACCCAGCTTTGGTGAGATCTGCAGAATGGGCTGGTCACAGACAACCTCGCCGTCTGGAAACTTGCCCATAACACGTGCAATGTACTCCTTTCTCACTGTTCGCTGCTTGATCTTGATGCCGAGCGCCTCAGCAGCGGGAGGATTCTTTGCGATAAACATGATGCCACTTGTGAGACGGTCCAGACGATTGCAGAGATAGGGCAGAAACCCCTGCCCTCGTTCAGACTTCATAATCTCAATGACGGAGTTAAAGTTGTAACGACCAGCTGGGTGAACGGGCACGCCGGCCGGCTTGTTGATGACAATCATGTCTTCATCCTCATGAATAACCTGGAGAGGGTCCTCTGTAACGGGTGGCTCATGACGGTGGAGTGTATGAGAGATGAGATCTCCGTTGCGGAGAACATAGTCAGGGCCAACACGACGACCGTTGACAAAGATGGTGCCGCGCACCATGGAATCGTGGTAGTATTGGAGGGGTCGGTCCCGGAACTCGGCCTCGTAGATGTCAAGGAGGGGTCGGTTACGCCATCGCTCCTTGCAGTGAGTGTTGTAGGTGAAGTGGTATGGGGCAACGCGGCGCAGACCATCACCTTCGAAATGGTATGGTCGGGGCCACGGGTCTCCGACGGGAGTGATGAGGGGCATGTCGGGGTCTGAGACGGTAGGCGGGACCTTCTGCGGCTTCTTTTGCTTGGGCCGTCTGGTGTTCTGAGCGTTGCCGTTGGTGGTTCCGTTGGTGGTTGTCTGGGACTGGGACTTTTCGGAGTCTGGGTGGTTCGGAGCCGGGGTCGATCTGAGACTCTGGTTCAGACCCTGCTCGCCCTGGGCATCAAAGCCCTGCACGACGGCTGCGACATCCAGCTCGTCCAAGGGTGACGAGGGCTTGGGGGAGGACGAGACCATTGCGATGGGGCGCGTGCCGCGTCGAGTAACAAGAGACGAGTCTCTGGTAAGATGCCTTGATCTGCGTAGAGTGGACGACAACGGGCCGAGGCGGAGAGCAGCAGCCCTCATTCCACAGCGGGGGACGAAAGCGAGGGACGCGGCGCTCTTGCGGCAGGCAATGAGATGTGCGGGCGAAAGGCGCAAAGGGAGTGCTGCGCCAAAGTCAAAATGTAAGAAACAATAAAGATAGATCTGCCCTGAATGTGAAATTCGTGGGGCTGATAACAAGGAGAGACTCTGCCCTGTGGATGTCGGTCTCGTCCTGCCTGGGCGCAAATTGTTGGTGATAATCAGATATCACAGTTTGTGGGTTGGGTTACGGCAGAAAAGTAGGCGGTGAATTGTGGCAGAAACGGTCCCTGAACCCGTTTCGGGAATAAAACCCCGGTAGATCCGGGCGGTCACGGGTACGTATCTGCCAAAGATTGTGATGGGGGATGGATGGGATGACAGTTTTCTTGTGCCAAAAGAGAGCCATGCCGCTCTCTGAAACAAGCCAGACGCTGAGGCCTAACGCCGTCGCTGGCCCGGCAGATGGTTTTAGGCCTTGTCCCCCGCTGGAAGATCCCCCGCCGAGTCCACTGATGGCGTGCTGTAGCGCTGGGCTTGCAGCGCCCTACCGCTGGATCGGGGCGCTCCCAGCAGCCCGCCTCCCCAGCCGAGAGGGATGGAAGGGCTATGCCTGGCCTAGCCTTTACTTTCAGTGGAGGAATTGCCTGCCGCTAACCCGCTGTAAATCCGCATCTCATCCAAGCTTTCAAGAAGCTTCAATCCATGAGCCTCGGCTTTCCCCTTTTGGGGCAGATGTCCAGAACCTCGGAATTCCCGCTCATTGCCAACCTCATCCTTTCCAAGTTTTGTTTGGCTGTTGTACGCGTATCCTTCTTCTCGACTCTCGTGTCTGAGTGCTCTTGTCTTTGGCAGGCATCTCTGTTCAGCTACGCGAGCCAACTCATCATCTATCACAAATCTCAATCTCAGATGATAAACATCTAGATCCCTCGTGTCGTCCTTGGCATCTCTTGTCTCTTTGGTGTTTGTTTTACTTTGTGTTGTCGATTAACTTCACGCCTCTCTGCCTAAGAGCCAAGACGGCACCACCGGACGTTTGGTCAACAGATTATCACCGGACATTGTCAGATCCGACGGGCCTAGAACGGGACTTTCCAGATTTCCAAGCTCATCGCGTGAGCTTGTCTTGACAGTCACAGCCCCTTCTGCAGGAATGGCTCCAACAGCAGCATCGCTCAAGGCCCGCAGGAGAGAGGACTACCGCTTCCTGCTGGAGTACCGCACGCGATGGTGAGTTTACGCCTCCTGCTCTAGAGCATCCATTGCACTTTTCCTCTGTCGGGGCTATGCATGCATCGAAACAATCATGATCTTGACCTAAGCGGTTGGCAGCTGCGGAATGTTGACAGAGTAGCATCATGAACAAAGCCCCCAGAGGAATGAAGGGTCTGGGAGACGAGGTTTCAATAGACTGACTCCCTTTACCAATAGGAACGACAATGATATGTATGACCACATGAACAATTCCGTCTACAACTTTCTGTAAGTGACGATCCCTGACCTGGTCTCGTGGTCCTTCCATGGAAAGGTAGACCTTGGAAGAAGAGCTGCTAAGGAAACCAGGTTTGACTCGGTTCTCAACGCCTATCTCATCGAGCACTGCAAGCTTCATCCCCCAACAGCAAAGGAGTTTGGCCTGTGCGTGCACACCCACACGGACTACTTTGCATCCATCGCGTACCCTGCCGTTGCGGAGCTGACGCTGCGCGTCAACAAGCTCGGGCGGTCGAGCGTCACGTACGAGATGGCCCTGTTTGAGAAGGGCGTCGAAGAGGTCAAGGCGGTCGGAGAGTTTGTTCAGGTCTATGTCGATCGTGAGTCGGGCAGGCCGCTCAAGGCTGGCATGGCAGACACGCTGCGGCGGGAGCTAGAGAAGCTGGTTGTTGTGAATGAGGAAGCTAAGTCGAAGCTATAGTGAGATGCATATGGCGGCGACTCACTAAGTTAGAGGAACGATGAACCAGGATGACGGGTCTTGAGTTGAGGCCTACCAACAAGCATACACCATCCAACCATTTTTGCACATTCAGAAAGACTCTCACTGGAGCTCATACTTTCTGGTTTCACCCCCATTGGAGCCACTCTCAAACATTTGCTCCAAAAACTCCAAATCTCCCAATGCCTTCTCCACACTCTGCCTCTCATCTGGCTTCCCTGCTAGCAACGCCTTCCCCCACGCCTCAACCTCCTCACTTACACCACTGGTCCTTTCAAACTCCTTGACGATCGCCTCACCCTCCAGAGGCTTAACCGTCACCTTATCCCCAGACACACTCACCGTGCCCTTCTCGTAGGAAAAGTCAAAGTCAAAGGCACTCAGCCTCGAACCGGCCGACTGCTGATAAACACCGCTAACTCCGGACTCGAGCCGAACGACGGCGTTGACCGTGTCGATGGGCGGCAGGTGAGGCTGTGTCTGCGCCGTCTGCGCCCTCACGTCCGCGGCGCGCGTGGTGAGCAACATCCTCGTGGCCGCCGCAAAGTGCACGCCGCCGTCGAGCAGGAACCCGCCCTGGTACTCTGGCTTGGCCCGCCACGCGGTGCCGTACCACTGCGTGTCTGCCCCCATGTATCCCAGCACCCTCACGTTGAACTGCTGGACGCTTCCGAGCTTGGCCGCCTCGACCGCCGCGTACTCGAACGACGGCTTGAAGCGAAAGTTTTCGGCGATGGCAAACGTCGCGCCGTTGGCCTCTGCGGTGCGACGGTAGAACTCGAGAAGCTTCTTCCCCGCCTCGACTGTCGGTGCGAGAGGCTTCTCTGCGAGGACGTGCTTGCCGGCTGTGAGTGCCGCCTCGATGTGGGCGGGTTGACTCATGATCGGGAGGGCCAGGATGACAGCGGCGATGTCGTCGCGGGCGAGGAGGTCATCGTAAGACTTGCCCGGCCCGGAGTCGGCCGAGTAGAGGTCCGGCGTTGACTCCCGGGTGTTGAGGGCTGCTGTCTCTTGTGCCGACTTGAGGGAGCGGGAATAGATGGCCTTGAGGGCAAAGTTGTCGCACTTCATGATGGCCGGCTAAAAAAATTTCAGTACATCTCCCCATATTCGCTTCACTGAGGTTCTCGCACCATGTGTTCCTGTTTGGCGAACAGGCCGCCGCCAATCATGGCTACGCCGATAGGTGCCATATTGCTCAGTTCAGTCGATACAATGAGGTTATTTACAAGCTTCTCGTAGCTATCACAGCTCGCCCTTTGAAGTTTGATTCTTGCAAATATCTATTTCTACTTCCAACCCCAAAACAAATCATGATACAGCATGTGTCCTTCAAGGCGGGGTTCATCCAATCCCCCTCCATCAAAGCCCCGCCGTGTCCATGCCCGTAGCTGACAATAACACCGAAATCGCCGAACCGGATCGGTTTTCTTCTATTCTACGGTTCTTCCATGGTAAAACAAAGGAAAGAGAGATATTCAAACAAATGTCGACGTCACTGTCGCCTTCCTCTAACCTCCTCCGGATTACGGACCGTCTTCGGCATCCCGGTCGGGTCGACCGATGGCCACCCCCGCTCTCCGAACCGAAAAGCCTCCTCCTCCTCCGGGTACGACAACCCACTTTCCTCTCCAGCTGAGCCCCTCCGTAAGTCACCGATACACCGAGAGACCTTCTTTCCAAACATCCATCCCACGCGCGTGTGTGTGTGCGTGCATGGAAGCAAAAAGCAAATAATATCGAAGACGAAAAGAAGCGCACCCACGTCCGCAGCAGCGCATCCGACATCCCAAAGCAGACACTCCTCCTCCTGCCCGTGGGGTGAGTGAGTGGGAGGAGGAGGGCGTGTGCAGTGAGGCCACCAACAAAAACAAAAACTGCCATGGGGAAATCCTTTCAGCTTCGGCAGTCCAGAACCTTTTTTTTTTCCTCCTCAGTTGATTCCTGATCCTGCACATGCAGCTTTTACCAACGGCCACCGGGTTACCATCCGGGCTTCCCGTCCTTGACCGATGAGGAGCCCCCCCTGGCACTTCACCTTGGAATAACCCCTGGAAGAGGAGAGGGAAAAAGCACATGGGAAAGCGGCTACGCTACTGTAGCTGTACGCGCGCGATCCCGGCTGTGCGGTGCATACACGGAGTTAGTTGAGGCTTGAAGACGCGAGTGACGATGGCTGCATCTTTTGTCTCAACTGTCACAGTTGTATCTCTCATTTCCCTCATATTTTAACTCGGCATTAGAATCCGAGCGTTGAGGCGCGGTATGCCAAGGTGAGTGAGGGTTAAAAGTCTTGGAAGCCTGTTCCTGGTCCTTTCACCAACAGCAACAGCAACAGACAACATCCAAGGATATACTTGTCTCTTGTCGGATAGATCCATCCAGCTAGGATCATTCAATATCATAATTATCCCCCATTGACTCTTTTTTTACGTGGTACCATGTTAATATCTCCCCACGAAAGAGACGTGTGTATCTCATCTCGTTACTCCACCGATTATTATTCGTATAAACCACCCCCCAGTCCCAATATTTGATCGGAGAACCTTACGTACCCAACCTCATGACACCACTTTCACCAGTAAACAATCTCACGATATCGTCATATCGTCCAAGACGTGCCTCTGTAACCCTCCACTTTCTTGGCCCCCTCCTCCTCCTCCTCCTCCCCCTGGTCCATCACTTTGCATATTCTTTCTTTCTAACTGGATTGGTATTTTTCCATCGCGTCAGGCGCCTCTTTTTTATGTGGCCGCCGGCCTGCATCATCTCATGCAGCATCTTCAAGCGACGATGAATGAATGGCAAGACAAATCCCGCTGCAACTCTGTCAAGTTGTTCCCCACGCAACAAGCGCCACCAGTACCACTTCACGCCCTTGGGTTCCCTGTCTCTTTGATGAATTACTAACCCCAACATCATCAATTGCGTTTACCCACCCCGTTCTTTTGACTGATTCCCCCTCATCTCATCAGCTCAGCCCTAGTTGCCTCCCCACGTCTTCAGCTCAAGAATACCTCTGTAAGCCCAGTCCCCGTAGTGCGCAGTAGTAATGGGAGACAACAACATGTGAGCCCATGAGAAGAAACCCCCCCTCTTCAGAGACAAGGGAAGGGGTGGCGTTTGTAACCTAGTCAGCCCGCGGGCGCTACTGTATTGTCTCTCCCTCTCTTGTTGCAACAACAATGTTTGGTGGGCTGCTGGCATGTCACTTGCCTGCTTTCCCCGCCGGAGTGAGAGACAGGCCAATTTCACGACCGGTTCTCGATCGCGGTGAAGCATAGCTCGCTGGCCATCGTGAGAGTCTCATGATATGAGAAGTGTGGTCACGGCAGTTTCCGCAAACTACCATGGTGCGACGGATGGGGGAAGCTACTGTAGCCCCAATCGCCATTGAGGTCTCTCCATGTTAACTTTGCGTCGGCGCCGTTTCTGGTCAATCTTGCGATTCGTGTCTGTTGAATCCTATTGGAAGTGCATGTTGATACGAACATGGGGGAAACAAGACGAGAACAGCAATGGAGGCAGACTCATTGCTCTTTGGTATTATCACGAACTGATAAAATAAATCCTCTAAAAATAAGAAAGAATATACCTTAAAGGAATCAATGTTTTAGGTGTATTTTATGTATTATTTAGTTATTCTTATCATACGTTCCTAACGAGGACAAGCCAACTCCATTGTTCCTCAGCCGATGCACATGGACTACCCTATACCTTTGTCGAGAACCGGGTCAGCTGGTGAGTTTCTCGCATACTGAGACCCGAAACAAGATAATATGCCAAGTGAAAATTGATTCTAGACTTCAAGCTGAGGAACCTTTCGGTTGAGTCTGGTTTCAAAGCTGTGCTCATTCAATACGCCACAATCTGTCGGTGAAACCCATGTATGTTGATGTGTTACAACCCAGCTGAGAAGCAGTCAAGCCACTCAGAGAACAATAATTCTCAGGGTCCTCTGAACACTGTCTCGTAGAATTGACGGCGGAATTAAACCGCCGAGGCAATGGAAAGGATGTAGGGAGGGCCTGGACTTGTTGTAAGTTACATACCTCGTTGGCGGCGTGGCACTCATTGAACTCTGGATCGTTAAGCGTCTGCGTAACTGGATGTTGCTACGGTAGAATAATCTGACCACCTAGAAAGAGTTCAGATACGTCTCATTCCATTCAGTCATAATGTTTCTAGTTTTCTAGATACTATGTTGCTAGGGGGGCGCTGATTGACACGAACGTAGCAAACACATGTGCCTAGGGTAAGGCGGGTGAGGGAGTGAATCTTCTCACAACCATTTTTGGACCTGTATTTGCTGTTCCTAGCTAATAGAGAATAGGCCCAGCTATGATATGAAGAGCCGGATAAGATAGTAACAGTTCGGGTTGGTTTGACGTGTCCTTGTTGTCCCCTTTACCAGCATCAAACACCTCGGCAATCTTAGTACAACTACTCGATCAAACATCTCGACTTGTGCTTGTATCGTCTTGTTTAAAACTAAACTCAACCTGTAATTCTTCAGAAACTAAAGATGCTTTGAGGTTGGCTTTCTACGTGTGTTTTCAGAAAAGAAGCCTGTTGACACATCCACGAACAACTGGAAGGTGGGCATCCCCCAGGGGCTTTGAACTATATCGTAAACGAACCTGCCACTACAATCCAGCAAGTGTGTTTGATATGATGTATATCATGAAATTAAGACTCTGGGTTAATTGGATCTTAAGTGCATCCCTTATCCTCTCTTGGGGACATCCTTGCTTCTTCCTGTCAATAACGAGCTTCCGCATGTGTGGTAGAGGCATATCATTTAACAAGGGGGCACTATATACCGCCAGCTGGCACGGTTGGAAATGGATGTCAAGACAAAACATTTTTCTGCCTTAAGATGGATGGTTGGCATGCATGGCTGCTTCTGCGAGTGGTTTAACACCCCGTCTTGACACTGCGGGTAACTAGACACCCGATATCACAACATCAGCGCTGTCGGCGAGATATCGAAACTCTGAGGAACCATTCTAGATGTTTCAAAATGACGTCTATGATTGGTGGATCTCGCTTGCAATTCGAGCTCTCAAGACGAACGACTACACCTAAGCAACGCTACATATTCGACCTGGGGAGCTATATATAAAATATATCGTGTAATACGACAAAACTTACTGTTATCTAGACTTGGAAAAGAGAGGGAATAGAGTACACATGGCCCCCAATGTTTAAACTGGCATAAAGGTTTACATACGAGATGACCTTCTTTGGGCTATATGGCTATTACGTGGCATCGGGATCGTCACCAATGTTGGCCTGGAACCTGTATTCTTTGCCATTGTGCCTGTGGCCCTCTTCATCTATTTGAGAAGAAAAGTGCCTAAGCCAACAGTAATCCCCAGCAAGTCCAGAGTTACTTGACATTTATTATATGGCATGTGTTTAATCAGAGGTTGGAGTCTGGATAAGTACTGAATGTTAAACTCAGATATTGTGCTTGCTCGAGTGAGCATTCACAAGTGCTTTCGTCAACGGGAACCCTTCGTTTCTCGCATGAAATAATGACTTCCTTCTCAATATAAAAGAGGTTTGAAACACTCCAGAATTCCTCTTTGTAGAATAGTCATAAGATTATAGACGTTTACTAGCTTAAGCGGGTTGGTTCTTTCGTTCCGGGGGAAGAGGCCAGCAACAGCAGCTGCTCGTGTTCCACCACACTTAAAGGTCCTTGTATTATGTATCGGTTCCTTATAGTAAAGGATTCTCGATAAACAGGGTGCTTGAATATGCACCTAGGATTATTCTCACGTCCCGCACATGGGTTAGGACATAAAGGGGACACCGGAACGGGGATTGGGACGACCATGATAGGAGTCGTCAACTCAACACTTGATGCCTGGACCCCCGTATAAAGCGTGCTTTTTTGTACCGATTGCTTTAATTTCATCAATGCATATTGTTCTCTAACTGCACACTAGGCATCATCTTGAATCCCCCAAAGTCTGGACGGGTCATGCCTCACAAAGCAGTTCAATTTCCATTAAACTCTCCTCGCTCGGCTAACCCTATTCCTGTCCAACCTGAATAAAGAAATAATAATCTAGATCGATATCACAATATTTTGAGATGGAGTCCAAGGTGCTTGGCAGTATCTTATTATCTAAAAATAACATTCAGTGCCTAAACAGCTACTTTCACACTCTACACCCTGAATCTACCTCATGATATAGACTCTGTCGTCTCTGCAATGCCATGCCACTTATGAAACACATTTTGTGGATCATACTTCTTCTTCAACTCCCTCAACCGCGGCAGATTCTCTCCCCAAGCATCCTTGGGCGAGACACTATCCGCCTCAATGTTGATATACACCCCAACAGGCCCTTTGCTCCAGTGACCGCCAGAGACTGCCTGGTAACCATTCGTCTCGCGGATGCGTCTGCAGAGATCTCGGTTGAATTGGCGTACTTCTGCATCATGGGCTGCATCTTCCCAGGAAAAGATGGTCATGGCGTCGTAGTAGTCTCCTCGATTGGCGTATGCCGTGGCATCTTGTGCAACCTCGCGAATCTTGTCTGTCGGAAAGAACTCGATAGCAAAGGCAGAATGACCCATGCCTTTATGCGCCTCGCAGAACTTCCAGAATTCCTCCACGTTCTGTAACATGGACTTAATGTCTAGCGGCATTGTCACGTTCCCTGAACCCATCAGACGCCGGATGCCATGCTCCATAATGGGGTTCATGAGAGTGTTCATCTGCGCTGTCGTCATCATCGCCGTGTTGTCGATAATCGGTCCAACGCCGAGAAGACTCGAAAAGTACTCTCTCCCATCGGTCCCTGAGCCATGAAACATGGGTATCGCAGAGACAATGCGTGTGCCGTCCGGCCCAAAGCCAATCCCCAGAGCGAGACAGTGACCCTCTGAGGTATCTCGTTGGTGAAGATCGTTTGCAACGGAAAGCAAGGCGGGCAACTTGTCAGCCGAATATGCCAATGTGCCACTCCAGACCTTCCCCTGCTTGTGGGCGCGTGAGACGAACCGGGTCACAACGCCAAACTGAGCCCCTGCCCCTCGAATAGCCCAGAAGAGATCTGGATCCTTGTCCTCTGAGGCCTCTACTATGGTACCATCGGCAAGAACAACTTCTGCAGAAATCATGTTGTCGATGGTCAGTCCGTGGAGAGGTGTCAGATATCCATGACCTCCACCAAGAGTGAGCCCTCCAACCCCTGTGTGATTAACAACACCTCCGACGGTGGCCAGTCCATGTTGTTCAAGGGCAGTATCGACATCCTTCCAGAGACAACCTCCTTCAAACTCGACTGTCAAGGCGTCCGTGTCGACCTTGACCTTTCGCATCTTTCTCAGGTCAATGACCATACCTTCAGAAGAAGAGGTTCCACTGGAAGAGTGTCCACCACCACAGACAGTCATGACTATCTTGTTCGAAACTGCGAATCTCACGGCAGTAGCAACTTCCTGTGAACTCGAAGGCAAAACAACAGCAGCCTGAAAGGTGATTAGCCATGGCGTGGTATTTGGCGAAGCAATACGTACCGCCCTCTTCACGCATGCCACGCTCCATCTGTCAAGGACCTCCTCATAGCCCTCATCCCCAGGAAGGAGGACAGTCCCATTTGGTATGTCCTTGCGAAGTTGATTAAAGTCACACATTGTGACCCTGTAGAGAGAACAATGTAGTGTAGTACAAATCTCAAAACGACACAACCGTCAATAGACAGGGGAAAAGGGGAAGGAAGCAGCCATCTGCATCAGATCGGCGAGGAGGACGCAAGTATTTGACGCTTTTCGGGGTCTCACAATCTGCTGTAGTGGAGTGTCGATCTGAAACATGTCGTCATAGTCGGCACCTGAATGGCTGCAGTCCTTCAGCCCGGTCAGCGTTGAAGCCATTCAGGTTGCCCATGTCAGATGCAGGCGGGAACTGCCGTGTCTTGGATCTAGGTCCATCATTCGTCGTCGGTAGGGAGCTGAATCTCTGGCAGGATCTCTTTCATGACGAATCCGTACTTATCCACAACAGTCTCCCCTCCACTGAGACCCTTCTCGCCTGCGTTGATTCTGCCTCCTGCAAGCCACCTCTGCAGCTTGAAAGCGGTCCTCGTGATGTCCATGGCGATGTGCCAATTGTCAACCCCGATCGACATGAAAGTGGAAACCATCAGCGTCTTCATGAAGCGACCAGCAGGTGTCTTGTGACAGCTGGGAACAAGAGCCAGTATAATCCACACAAATATGCCGACCACTGCTTGCCAGCAGGGTAGGCCAGCCTGCCACACTGAGCCCCAAATTACCATTACATCGCGCTCCGAGCACATTGTGCTAGTTGGGGAGCGGTTGAGAATTGACCGAACCCAGATCAGAGATGTTAATCGGACGACACGATACATCATGTCCGGAAGTTCAACAGGCGGGGAAGACTTGTCGGATCTAGCAGAGCCTGGAGACTTTCCTGGGCTTTCGACAGAGCTTGACCGAGAAGGTGTGGATCGTCGGGATGGCGCGTCATCTGGAAGGTCAGATATCCTGTCCTGAACCCAACCAGCTATTGTCACAACATTGTCAAGTTCCGCCGCGCTTGGAAATTCTGGGAGGGAGAGAACAACGTCGAACAGATAACGCATGTCGTCGAGAATCTGAGCTGTGCTTGGGTGAAGTTGTAGGGAATTGGAGCATCCCTGGAAAGTTGGCCATCCGAAGATGAGAGGCGTATTCAAGGCCGTCTTGAAGGGCACCAAGATGGGATCCTGGAAGGTGAAACCAGGATGACCATAGATGCATGGATCGATCTCGTGGGCAAGTGCCATGACAACATCGTGACTATTTCGGGTCAGCCCCTGAACAATCAAGGTTCGAGACATTAAGCTGACGCTCATGCCTCTAAATGTTAGCATCAACTTACACGATAATCATCTTAGCCAAGTATCCATGCAATCCAAGTTGACTTAGGCCTCCTCGCATCCTAATCATCTGCTTTAAGCCTCTGATATGGGCTTTGAGATCGGCCGTGGCGCCCCAATACCAGGAATCGGCAACCATCTGCACGACGCCGAGAACTGACGCGTCGCTGGTCTGACTGGCCTCGTCTCGAAGTTGTGAGTTGAGCAAATGATACACCTTGCCCTTGTGCATCATTGCTATTATCTTTGGAATGTGTCCTGTCTCTGAGAGGAAACATGATGACGTGAAGAGAACAATCTGTAGAAGAAGAGGATCTTGCACACAGCAGGGAACCCAGTATTTCATAAAGGCATTGCTTGGGTCTGGGTTCCCATCAACAGAGCACTTGAAGCGGCATAATAGCTGTAAATCTGATACCGGGATAAGTGTTAGTCGAGTCACGAAAGCATATCGTCAAGATGAAACTTACGTATGCGTACCAACTCCTTATTCAAATTAGTAGGCTCCATTGGCAACAATCGTAGTTGCTCCATCGAGCCTTCAACTGGTAATCCAACAGGCCGCCGTCCTTCGTGGTGCGCCAAGAATGCCTTTGTAGTCTCACTGGCCCCTTCATCCAAATAGATACGGTTAGCCAAGGTGAGACGATGTTCCACAATGACCTGAAGTGACTTGAGTATGGCTTCATCTTCATCTTGAGTCTCTTTGGAAACAATCTTGAACGGAACCCAGGGGCTGATTTTTGAATGGGGGTTTTGGGCGGAGCTGCCAGACGAAGAACCTGACAAGGCATCCTCTAGATTGATGATGGCTTCCTGAACGTCGGCAGGATTCAAGTGAGCGTATGGTCCTTGTCGCAGGGCTAACGCAGGAGGTGGTTTCTGGAGGGAGGTCGGGGCAGAAGATCTAGGAGCATGGCGTTAGCCTTTCGATCGTCAATACTAGGGGAGAGAATGCTTGGGAGAATAGGACCTAGGTCAAAACCTAGAGAAGAGTCACGAATAACCCACCGTTTTGAAGACTTGACCTTGTATTCGCATATGGGCTGCGGAAATCGGCGAAGACAGTTGGTGCATGGTTGGCCTTGTGAACACTGAGGCGAGGCTAGTTAGTTCCAAGATGCAGGAACAAGCAGGATATCGATCGGTACAACTGCCGGACAAGTACAAGACATCAGGGGATCACGAGCTGTGTTGCCGACATGTATAACAACATTGAGCCAAGGAAAACGAGTTACACGATCCTGCGCAGAGACGATCTGACAAGGGGAACAGGGCCCGAACTCGGAGAAAAAAAGAGAAATGACGGTACCTTTTGCTTCCGGCGACGGCATTCGGTGCATGATGACGTCTGGCGTTCAGCGCGCCGGCGGCCGGCTTGCCCCTGCATAGCTTCGACCCCCGGCATGATGCCGCTTCGTCGCCGTTGTGCCGGCTGTGACGCGGGACCGGGTCGCGGGCTTGGCACCGGGGAGATATTCAAGACTCGGGGAGCTCGGGAGTAGATGAGTTAGAAGCGAGGAATCAAGCGAGGTCTCGCTTGAGTGAGTACAAAGAGGTGTTGGCTTTGTCGAAGATGAACGTGACGACGCGCCAAGGGTTCAAGAAAAGCGATAGATGGAGTCGTTGGTTGACAGCAGCGGGCCAAGAGTCCAGCCGGAATGGACCAGGTCGAGATGGAGGCGCTGTTCCTGGGTCAGATGCGGATGCCAAGGATGGCGGTGGCTCATGCGAGGCAACGGCGGGAAGTGATGTGAGGTGTGATAAGTCAAAAGCGGCGCGATGATGAGTTCCAAGATCCGGGTAGATGAAACAGCGAAGCCCCCCGTGGGTGAGATTGATGAAGAACACGTTAGGTTTTGCGCCCGGGTCGCGGTCAAGTCGGCACGGAAGAGTGACCAGAAGCTTTCAAACAAATGCGGCTTTCGGAAACAAAGTCTGGATGAAGTTGGGACCTAGAGATCAACGCGGCAAAGGCGGCTCACCAGGCCGGAGATGGGATAGCTGAAATCGGAGCAGTTGCCGGTCGCGTGTATGGTGGCGTTGCTTGAAGATTTGTCTGGTGGTTGAAGCTCTTGGAGGGTCCCTCTCGCTGCAGGGTGTCAAAAAGGTTGTTGGTTCGTTGTCTTCCCCCAAGATCGCGTTGGCTTGCCTACGGGTGTGCGTCTCGGGTGTAAGATGCAAGCTTGAGATCGTCCACACACTCCTTGATCGAGTTATATCGGAATCCCTCCTCCAAAAAATCGATTCCCCAGCGTTTCGCAATAATAAGGTCTCTAGGCTTTTCGGGGCTCCCGTGGCGGTTGCTTCAAAATTTTGGGCGCACAAAGGGGAACAAAGGAAAAGGTGACAAATTCCAGAGCTTGTCTGTCCCCTCTCTCCCCCCACGGTTGATCGACGACGATGCAATGACGTCTGGGTGTGTGTGTGTGTGTGCCCCTGGCCGTTGTGCCCCTCGCTTGGCGTATGTGTTACTGTAGTTATCCTGGGGGGTTGAGTGACTGTGATCCCCGATGCGAGATGGCAAGGTAAAAAAAGAGATTTTGTTGTTTGAGTGAGGGAGAAAGTTGAGCGAGCCAAGCAGAGAGGACGGGATGGATGAAAGGAGTCTGGGCGTTCGAGACAGGATCCGATGTAACTTCGTACCCCCAAAGCTCTCTCCCATCCGTTCGTTAGTAGGTCAGGGCGGGTTCGGCAATTGAGGGAAAGATGGAGGTCTTGGCTCAACCTCTCAAGGAGGGGGAAGCCACCGTCAAGTCCAGAATGAATGCTACTGCACCCAAGCACCGGGGCAGGCAAAAGCTAGGTACCTACTACTGTAGGGTCCTATCTGTTAGCTACAATACCTGGGTAGGTAGGTTCCAGTCTTGGTGTCCCGCCGAGGTAGACAGGGTGCCTTGCTTTAGCCAAGGAGCGAAGCGCGTGCTGCAGAGAGCTCCAGTCAGAATGGAGTCTTGTCCATGTGGAAGCGACTTGAATGAGTGAAAAAAGGTAAAAAAGCCAAGGGGCCAAAGGTCGTGGATGCCGATGGGGAGATAAGCCGTCCGTTTTTCTACGTACCCAACCAGCGAGTGAGCTGATCAATGAGTCCCTTACCTAGAGAGGTAGGTACGAAAAGGAAAAGCGTAGCCTTGTTGTCTCGAATTGTTTCCTCACTTCATCGAATCTAGATTTCTCTCTAGGCCGAAATCGACACTCTATCTGATACATAAGCTTCTGCGTAGTACAGGAAAAAAGCATCCCCTTTCATCAAACATATCAAAAGGTAAATGGGGGGCTTGACACGGGAGGTGATGGGAAGCTCTGGACCCTGTCGGGGTCCGCGGAGAGTGCCGCTCCCCCTCTACCGGCGCCTCTAGCGTGTGCTGATCTGGATTGCCAGCCTGATAGTGGCCATGAATGGGAAGCTTAGATTTATCACTTGAACAGCTTATTCTTCTCCTTAAAATCATGTTTGGCAGAAAAAATCCAGCTGTGGTCAAGAATGAAAGACAAGGCTTGAATATTCTTTATTTCAACCCACATTATTTGATGACCGACGCCTGAATCTGCACGTAAGAGTGAGTGTCTTGGCGGGGCAAGGGCACACACGGCAAACACCACTGCCGAACGGCACTCGCGGCCGCGCCGATCCCACGAATTCAACTCCCAGCGTCTCATCCAGCCTCGACAATCGTACCAGTTCAAGCCACTAAAGATCTCTAGCAAAACAAAAACGTCGTTTCAAACCAGGACATGCCCAACTGCCGACCAGCATAAAAAGCTTAAGCTGTTGTAGCCCAATCTTTCATCCTCGGTGCCCTATCAGTAGCGGTCCACTAGGAAAACGCACCTAATTATCCCGCTGCAGATGTTGTGCAGTCCGCCCGGGCAAATTTCATCTTGTCTTATGACTGAGCAGTAATAGCCCCTGGCTATCTAGAACCCAGCACCCTGGTCCTGGCTCGCAGTAGGCGCTGCTGCTTGCTCCACGGATCTCATGCTGGCGTACGACTTGCGGGACGCTCGGCTCATGACGAATCGATACATCGATGCTGATCAAGATCTTATTAGACTCGCTTACCAGTCATATTATAGATAGAAACGCGTATAATGGAAAAAAAAAAGTCACTATTCATAACATTTTTCAGGTTTACCAGTGGATATCCACATCGCACTATTCCAGTCTTGCAAGTTGTAGTTCTATCATAAGAAAGCGCACACTTCATGTCATATTCATATTCATGTAGGTAACCGAGTGGTATACAAAAGAATCCCGAGTATCATCCCTCCATCTCGTTCAATCATGTACTTTCAAATTCGCGGTAAAGAAACCCAGGTGGTATCTAGTTATGCAGAAGCAGAAAAAAAAAAACATCATGTCGTGTCCCCGACCTCAACGCCATTCCTGTCGGGGCTCTAAATCCTTTCTCGACCGGACTCAAGCATATCGAGGGGTTTGGTTAAAACCCCATCTCTCCGGTTTTATTCGTGATCCAAGACGTATCAAAAACGTAGATATCATCATTCAACAACTTCATCTTCCCCTGTAGTCGGGCTTGCGAGCCATGTTCACAGGTGGTGGCTCGTCATCATCGACTGGGTATGGAGGGGGCATTACTGGAGGTCGTCTGCCGCCGTGCTGCTGCTGACTCTCTGGGAGTGGTGTCTTTGGTGGCAACGGCGGAGGCTCAATCCTCGTTGGCATCGTGTGGTTCGTTGGTGGCGACCGAGGATGCTCGTCGGGGCTCATGATGGCAATCAGGTCCTGCCCTGATCCATCTCGATACTGTGGGGGCGGCGGCGGCAATGCAGCATTAAGACGGTCATCAGGTCGAAGGTTGGGTGCGCTGGCGCTCGGGTTTCCGGGCACACGAGGACCCAGAGGGGGAGAGTTGTGCGAGTTTGATGTCCCCGGGCGAATGCGCTCGTTGGAGGTTCGAGGGGAACTTGCGTGGTTACTGTTGCTGTGGATTTGTAGGTTATCCGACCCGGATTCGAACGATGACCGGCTTGCCGGGCTGTGAGGGAGCGGAACTGTCGTTGGGAAATCTCCCGGCAGCTCAAATGCCAGTGGTGTTTCCCATGTGCTTGACGTCGACTTGACCAGCTCTGGGATTCCCTGGGGTGCTCGCTCGTGACGCAGCTTGGCTCTGTGGATCTTGGCGAGCTTGGACGAGATGCCTTGAATCATCTTCTGCTCCGCCTCCCTCGACAGATATCGTCGTGTCCCTGTGCTAATCTCGCCCAACCGGGTCCACTCGTTCATACCAAACTCGCCCACTCCGACTTCCACGTTGAGGCGGTAGTAGGCGTCGATGCTGACATTACGCTTCCCCAAGTGCTCTCGCATCATGTACTCGTGAATCTTTTCGCAGTTCTCGATCTTTGCGATCAACTTTCTTCGCGCATCAGCATAATCGCCCAGGAACCCCTCATACCATATCTGGGAGTTTGCGTCACTGCCTCTGGGTCGACGTCCGGTACCGACGCTGACGAAGACACCCACTTCGCGCCCAGGCCACTCGTTGACCACAGCCTCGTCAAGCGCCTCGGGGCTGGGGTTAAATGTGCCCGCACCATCGTCATGGAAAACTGACTGGCCGATCGTGATAGGCTTGAACGCGAGGCCGATAGAACAGGTAGCTCGGCCAGCCTGCCAGATCTTGCAATCATATTCGGGGGCCGGTTCTTTTCGGGAGTCGTAGGATCGTAGCATGGCGGCCGGAGAGTTTCGCGGGGAACCCTTGTACACTGCCGTTATAGCCCTGTTTAAATATTAACGATCATTGTCTAGAAATAGTAAATAATCTTGGAAACTCACGTCTTGGTGCGGTTTTCTCTATGATCGTATAGCCGCGCGTTGGGATCGCCATATCTCGAGTTGAAGGCTGGTCGATGAGCCATCTGGGCGGCGGGGCTTCGAGCACTGAAGCTGATAGTGCTGGCATTGCTCTGATTTCGGCGAGGAGCGCCGGCGCTGGAATAACTGGCGGCGTTGAGAGGGTTGACGAGGTCAGATTCACTGCCATCATTGCCCTCCCTCTCCTTGACAGTATGTTCCTGGACTGCAGCCTTGATGGCCTCCTCGAGCTTGCTGGCCTTGAAGAGTGTCGACCGATATGGGATTCCGGCAATCGTCTTGTCCGTCTCAAAGACCATACGGGTGAGACGCACGTAGAGCTCCTTGCATGTTTCCAAATCGAGGCGCAGTCGACCGAGCATGAGTGCGATGAGACCGCCGGTACCAGTACCGACGATGAGATCGAAGTGGTCGCATGGCTTGGGAATTTCGTTTCGCCTGGGAGCGCGACCCTCCATCTCGACAAAGGTTCGGTGCATCAGCTCCTGGACGATGATGAAGATCGAGTAACCGCGGACACCTCCTCCATCTGCGCGTGTTAGTAAAAGGCTCTCCAGGAACCTAGATGAGGCGCTTACCGAGCGATAGAACTCGAAGGGGAGGCCCCTTGGTTGTGTCTTTCCTCCTAACCCCATAAGAATCCATGGGTGCGGAAAGGTGGTTGGTATGCGCTTTTGCGCCTGGTAAACTGGAATCTCTCGAGGGGCAGATCTTGATATGACTGCTAAAGAT
Organism: Fusarium tuaranense; assembly: GCA_013363205.1. Lineage (NCBI taxonomy): Eukaryota > Fungi > Ascomycota > Sordariomycetes > Hypocreales > Nectriaceae > Fusarium > Fusarium tuaranense. The sequence goes on along the minus strand of JABEEN010001168.1, from coordinate 64,685 downwards.
GACGACGTCGCGCTAATAGTGTAGTAAGGCTTTAGTAATCGCTGTGAATGTGGACGACAGCCGAGATCAGGTGAATGATGCGCTGAGAGACAATGGGCCTGATCACGTCTCGTGCGCTGAGATATGAGTCTTGGATGTTTGTTGGAGAAGTCGAGTTTGATTTGAGCTGCAGCCGTTCTTTGGTTGGGCTTAAGGTGGGCAGGCAGGCTTCCATGGATCCTTCCCGTCAGTGACAGAGCACTACGTAACGCAGTGAGCCCCGCTCCAGCCCATTTTTGGATCAGGTCCATCCATCGATGGAGGGATCCTGGGCGCCGTGACGCAACAGTGAACGGACAACCCGGAGACTCTATTTTCAGTGGGGTAGCTCGCTGGGAACCATGGGACTGTTAGCGCCCCTCGACCCCTGTAGCTCTCTGAGTTACAGCGAAGGTACAGAACCGGTACAGAAGCTCAAGCTCTTGGACCTCTTCACGTGCTGTGACAGCTCCTTGACAGTAGCGTCCGTTGTTTAGCTTGCCGCACGATTAATGAGACTGATTGGCGATGGTGGTCCAGGAAGAGAAGCCTCTAGAATTCAGTTTGATATTGAGTGTGGGCTACATTTTTGTCTGAAACTACCGTGAATGTGGGCAGCGAACCAAACTGGCCTGCCGAGATATCTTGCAGCCAAAATCTCATGTGGTTTGTGGAGAACACGAGACGGGAGGAGAGTGGCTGTGTAGGCCTTGTCGGTCTTGGCTCTCGTTCGTCTCTCCGTATCAAGGCCCTCGACATGATTGCAGTCCGCTCGGTTGGGCCTCAAAAGACTTGGCCTTTTTGCCTCGTGCCTCTCGCTAAAGAGTCTCTACGCCGTGGTTCGCAGGACAAAGATCGATCGCATCCGTGATCGACAAGGGGGAAACGACGGGAAGGGACAGGTCCGTCGTTAGATGCATCTTCCATTGCTGGGATTTCCCTAAAGACTGGATGGGATTTGTTGCGTGGAAATAGAAAGGCCGAGGGTAGGGATACTTTGTCAGTACCGAGTGCTACGAGATGTCTTGAAGCTCCTGATTGGATGTCCGCATGTGGACGGGGATGGAACGGCAGGTTTGTTTGTGGCGGTGCTTCGCCACATTGTCGCGACCCGAGCCTTGTCTCGTCATTTTGGGGTCTCAATGGATGGACGCGACATTTATCAAGGGCCAGGAGAGGCGGTTGAATCCTGAATCCTTGGTGTCTATGAGGGAGCCCGTCTATACTACGCGGGAGTGTCCACGGGATCTTCGTTTGCCTCCATCGAACAACCTGGAAGTTGTAGATGGAGTCGTACGGAGTTGAAGTGCCGGGATAGGATAGTCAATGTTGAGTAAAGGCTGCCTCACAACCGAGTCAACTCAACAAAGAGCTGCGTGTTTTGGCCTTAGAAACAAGACATGTTTTGGTGGAACACGGCAAGCAAGGGTTCAGTTCGCTATCGGGTTGTGTGTTTATTTTGCTCACCAACATCAGGCTGGCGCGGCGCGGCTCAAGGCACAGCCAGTTGCCGTATCCGCCGCTCACCACGCCTCACGGGCTGACACTAACACTTCGGATGGATAGGGAACTCGTCAGCATTCCTTCGGCATTTCTCATGGTCAGACTTCTCATGATAAAGTTGGGTATCATGTCGCGAGCGGAAGTCACGGCGAACTCGTCAGCTTTTATCCTCCCTGGGCAGACAGACAAGAGCAATACGAAGTCTCCACCTGCTTGCACCCAAGTTGATGCCATCGGTTGATTCTATGCATCTCTCAGACAATGCCAGCCCAGGTATCGCGCCGTACGGATACCTTTTGTTTACCTTGTAGCACCTCCTCGCTACAACGTGTCAGCCCTGCCCACGCCGAGCCTTTTTGGCTGAATCTCACAGATGCTGGCGCACCTCTTTGTACAGCAGGATGCCAGCCATGTTATGCGACAACCTCTGCAGCCGTACCTGGCCTCATGACCAGAGGTCTGGGTCATGGTGGTTTCAGACGGGCTGGCCTCTCCTCTCACCGAATTGCCTCTGGCAGAGAGCATGATATGCACCTTGCCCATGGCCTCTCACGACTGGCAACACAAGTTGTGCATCTGCAGTCAGTGTTACCGTAGCGCGTGTCTAGGGCAAGGTTGCCGACCGGCCCTCTTGTGCCGCCTCGTCCAATTCGTCGCCGACCCGGCCGTTTCGCGTTCTGGCCTCCTCCTCGCCGTCCACTAAGCGTCTCCCATCTGCACTTGTCCACAGCCGTCTTGACAAGTTGTCGCCCGCCGTCTTGACAAGTTGTCGCCCGCCGTCAAGAGGCCTGCCGGGGTTGAGGAGGGGGTGCGCCATCACTCCACTTCGAGAGCTCACTGCGACATCGCCTTTGGGGACTCGATATCTTATGCCATCCTTCGAGGCTCGAGTCTGACCAAGGACAATCGCCAAGATGGAGAAACGAGACGGCAAGCTGTGACTGTTGGGACGACGATTGAGTGGCGGGCGCTGCTGAAACTTTGAAAACCGACCAGCTAGAGCCAAAACCACAGAAAACCCTCCGGGCCCAAGACGCGGCCCACACAGGGCTGCCCCCGGATCGTGGCAATGCTGGGTCTGGGTTCCTCGTAGCGTCTCTGCGAGTCTGCCGGTGCGTGTGATGGTGAGGATGGAGGGGAAAAAGGGCAGGTTGAGGCTCGGATTGGCTGAAGAGCCGTAATCAGCCGGCTGTGTCGACTCTTGTGTGAGAGTGAGCTGTGCGAGCTGTGGATGAGTTGTGCAGCCGTACAGAAATAATGTCGACCTTCTGGCATGTTGCCGTCTCCTCTTCTTCATCCTCTGTTGACAAAGCTCTCCGTGAAGCAGTCAGTCAGTCATCCCATCTCTGGTTCCAGCCATCAATTCGACCCCTAGCTAAGACTGGAGACGGGCAGAACCAGCTGAGAGGCAGGAGACAAGAGACATAAGAAAAGTGAGTCTTGATCGAGGCCTTGCTTTGTACGCTGCTTGTGGTTTTGTGGTGGTCCTTTTGTGCGAGGCGAACAGCTCAGCTCTGCTCACAACAGGTGACAAGGTCCAAAGAGAGGCTGACGAGAAGGCGGAGGCCGCCCCTCCTTCCGACTGTGCGTCTGTTTTCGCAGCAGAAGCAGGAGCGCAGCAGCTCCGCTCACGCTCTTTCTCTGTTGGCTCTGGTCCGATTGCTCTTCTCGCCTTCCTGTTCGTTTTGTCCCCACCTTGAGAGGAAAGCCCCGGCCCATCTTCCCCTCGGCTATCCTCCAATGGTAGACCACCAAATACCCCACACGTCTACATACTTGGCCTAGGCCGCGACAGCCTCGCCGAGCCTTGGGCCCCCCAATTCCAGCCTGCGCCAGCCTTATTCCCTCTTCTTCCTCCTCTTCTTCTCTCCTCTCTGTTTGTCCCTCGAGACGTCAACTTTTTGCTTCTCTGTGGCCTAGCCCAGCTCCTTTTCTGTTTCTCCTCCATTGACCTACCTCCTGGTGTTCTCCTTCTGTCTTGCTGTCCCTTTGCCCTTCTTCGTACCGTATCGTCCGATTCGATTCTCCGCGTCGTAAAGTAGCATCGACTTCTGTTTTCGCTTCGTCGACGTCTGCCAATTACACCGCTACCTCCATTCTCACCAACCGATTTGATAGGAGACGAATCTTTTCAAACCCCACCATATCTGTGTTGCTGGGCCTACCTTCGACTCGGTCCCAGCTCTCGACTTTGACCTCGGATCAATGATCACCGACGACCTCAACTGCTGACGATAGCCTCCAACTCGTTTCAATTCGCAGCCTTGCCCTCTCTGTCGATGGAACCCTCGAGTAAAAAGCGAAAGCTGGCCCCCAAGGTCAATGCCACGCCTCCCAGCAAGCCTCAGCCTTCTCAGTACCCCCACGAATCGGTCAGCTCTTGATCCTCCTAGCTCTATGCATCTACTTCTTGCTAATAGGACCTGGATATCAGCCTCAACAACATTATCCAGTCCAGGATGCTCCTGCTCCTGCCCCTCTATCGGAGCGCCATGACTTTGAATCCTTCGCCCGCCATCTCCAAGATGCGGCCATGCTTATCCAGAGGCAGACCGAGCGTCACCCTTACACCGATGTCTCCGTCTTGTTGTTAAGGTGGGAAGAAGATGAGACAGTTGACGAGGACTTGGCCGCCCTTGAGCAGGTCTTCCAGAAGCAGTACAAGTTTCGCACTGAGCGATGGCATATTCCCACCGTGGCCAACCCCAGCATTAAGCTTGGGGTTCAAATGGCGAGCTTCCTCGAGCACGCTCGAGCCAACCAACTTCTCATCATCTACTATGCTGGCCACGGCTACGTGGGCTCCGATGGCCAGCTCTACTGGGCTTGGTGAGTTGGCAATTCTCTCAGATGTGCTCTGCCTCCTGCCTCTGACAGCCTCTCGATAGCAATGCTCGGGAAGATGCCGCGAAGCTCAAGTGGGATGGCGTCCGCTGCTTATTTGAGGATGCCCAGTCGGATATCCTCTTGCTGCTTGATACCTGCTCTGTCCCAGATCCTCGCATGGCTGGTAGCCACGGCGTGAAACAAGCCATTGCGGCATGCACCTCAGATCGTAGTCCCTCAGACGGCTCAGAACGTTCCTTCACGTCCAATCTAGTCGAGGCTCTGAACAAGCTTAACACCGGTCGTCCTTTCACGGCGCAGAGGCTACACGAGGAAGTGTTAGCATTGAAGCAACAGCAATCAAGCCAAGCTCCACGAATAGCCAACGGCAGCACGGCTAACTCTCCATCTTCTCAACACCCCGTTTTCATCCCGCTTACTCCTGGGAAGGGCCAGAGTCTCAGCCTCGCGCCGATGACTTCTAGACCACGCACGGGTTCACAGAATGGCCTTGACACGGATGGCCAGGGTAACCGAGATCGTGAAGAGCAACTGATTGACCCAGAGTCTGTCGTCGACCTCCGATTCGAAGAGCACCGTGTTCTCGTCTGTACCACTTTCGTTGGCGATGCAAGCCCAGACATGTCGTTCTTCTCCCAGTGGCTACACAACACACCACCTCTTGGTGACAAGATTGCAGTTGAAGGAATGTTTTTGGGCCCGCCCACGATGCTCCTTATTTCCATGCCGCACTCTATCTGGAACGTGGTGCAGCATGACAAGGTGTGCTGTTTCTTGGGGTACATCAGTTCCCACAACATGATTCATCTTTACCATAGACTGGTTGGCTCTTCGGGCATCAAACCGTCTGCCAAGGAGGTTGAGGATGGCCGCATTCTTCTCGAAGCGAGGGACCATGCTGTCGGCACGCCCGCGCGTATCCGCCGTGACGACAATCATGAACATGCCTATCACTCCTCGGCCACGAGGGACCCGCCAAGCTCTGTTGAACGGAAGGACTATAGATCGCAAGCGAGCCCCACGTCGGCAACTTATGCCAACTCGTCAGGACCCCGACCGAAGGCCAAGGACGATGTCGAGGACTCGGCGGAGATGCAAGAAGCCGCAGAGCAACTGAAGGCTTTGAGCCACGTCCGGCACCGGAGCGATGAGACACCCCAGCATGCACCTCGTCCTCGAACAATTCTCCCCGACGGAATGCCTGAAATCCGTGCCGACAATGATGGCGACGAGGCTGCTGGCGATGACCCCCTGTCACTTCGCAGCAACAACCCGACGGCAAAGGCGCCGCGTCGTTCACTGCCCAAACAAGACACTCGTTGCAACCATTGCAGCCATGCCCCATTCAAGGATTCTTCTTCGTTGAGAAAGCACATTGCCGCGGCTCATACCAGGCCATTCCCTTGCGCATTCTCGTTTGCAGGCTGTACAAGCACATTTGGGTCAAAGAACGAATGGAAGCGACACATTGCTTCACAGCATCTTTGCTTGCAATATTACCGCTGCTCTTCGTGTCCGCAGAGCACTGCAGACGGCAAAGGAAACGAGTTTAACCGGAAAGACTTGTTTACACAGCACTTGCGACGGATGCACGCGCCCTTCCAAATCAAGCGGGCTATTGCGAAGGGTGACAGCAAGATGCAGACAGAATGGGATACCCACGTCAAAGACATGCAACAGACTTGTCTTGTCCAGCGCCGTCACCCACCCCAGCGTTCAGCTTGCCCGAAACAAGGGTGTCAAAGCGTCTTTGAAGGGCCCTCGTCATGGGATGAATGGACGGAGCATGTGGGACGGCACATGGAGAAGGGTGAGGGGGGAAGGCTTGGCGTTGACAGCCTTCTAGCTCAGTGGGCCTTGGATGAAGGCATCATTGAGCGCAAGGCTGACGGTGAGTATCGCTTATCTGCCAGCAATGGGATGGGAGGACCTCCAAGCAGCAGCGGACCACCTCCGCCAGCCTTGGAGCAGAAAGACTCGGCGTCCATGTCGACACACGAGACGTCGCAAATCGAGGACACGATCGCCGTGGACACGACGAAGCCTCCAGAGGACAGGATGGAGGTTGACACGCCCGAGTAAAAGGATTGAGGTATAGGAGTTGAGCATTCTTTCCCGGTTACGACATGTGTGCAATGCACGGCAACGACGAAACGAAGTACATGACACGACATTTCTATACAGTTTTTGTGACGGTCGCTACCTTGCTCGGTCACTCGTTTAGCAAAGATGAGTCTCTCGTGAGATGCGGTTACGGAGTATTATGAGGCGTTGGATTTTTCAAAATGTGTTGAGCAAGAGATAGCATGCGAGAAACAAAAAAGTTAAGAGGAAAAGCAAAATCATAGAAACGATCTTTTTGGACTGATACCGAGTATTATCCCTGTCTGTTGGTGATGGTGATGGATGGTCATTCATGGGCTCACGACAGCGACTTACAGAGAGCCCAGTTACTTCTTCTACACGCACTTGCTTGGTTCATCCATTAACAATATGGCGTTAATCTATAACTCTAGGGGGAAGCGTTTTCGCTGTAGAATACGAGGAAAATGGTTTTAATTTGATCATGGTATTCTCTTGGTTCTGTTTAGTGTTGCTTGCTGCCCAGTGGGGTGCTTCTCAGCTCATGAGCGAACCTTCATGGAATACAATGTCGACGATTCATCTGGTGTAATTGCTTGAAACAAGATAGAGACACACTGTGAGCACAATTTGTCTACTTTTGCCACTCAGAGTTATAAATAAATTATATCCTTAAGAAGCATTTGGAATCAATCTGAAGCTCAAAGCCTCGAACAGTTGGATCTTACCCCAGACCAGTCAGGATCAAGCTCCCGCGCCATGCGTGAGCCGTCCAACTGCAGTGAGGGAAAACACATGGTTTCAGTTGGAAGCGGCCTCTCGTTCAATGTGACGCATGACACCAAAAATGCAACCCTTCTAGAGAGCAGGACCTGTCATGAGCGAATGTTCCAGTACCGTCGTGCATGGGAGATCTAATACGCCACATCTGCGCCTCAGGCCGATGTATGATCGTGGCTGAAATGCCCCGCCTTTAGTAACACTTCCCCAGGCAGGAACCGAGCTCCAGTGACGTGTGCTACCGCCCATCGCTGAGCTTCCCTCGTGGCTGAGGATCGATTCCATTTAACATCGCCCACTTTACAAAGGACAACTGAAAAATTTCTTCTTTTATCTGGTCTCCCTTACGTATCAAGCTGCAGAGAGAAGAAACAGAGAACCCTGCCTACCATGGCTTGTCCTCATCTTGAGTCGATCGGTATGTGAGCTCTTGAAAATGACCCCGCCATTTGATCTGCCGTTGAACAAGGCAGCTCTCTAGCGAGCTTCACGATCAACCTAGAGTTGGGATGAAGGCGACTAACATTACTTGTAGGGCTCAACCCCCCTACTCCAGTCCAGTCTGTCTATCGCGAAGACTGTACTCAGTGTTTCGACTCCATTGTAAGACCTCCTACCCACCAGCTTCACGTCGAACTTTGCTTCGATTCTCATGTTGTCTAGCGCTTGCTCACCTCAGACTCTGGAATAGGATGACCCCGCCGGCCTCGATGTCTGCCTCCAGTGCTTCAACGGCGGTTGCGCTGGTGACCGCATGCACAACAGGCTTCATGCTGCCTTGAAAAGCCACCCTCTCGCCCTCAACATCCGCCGAACTCGAAAAATCGTCGAACGAGATGAGCCACCTGCCAAAATGTCAAAGCTGGCCATCGCTGCCGAGACCGAGGAGGATCGATATGACACTGCCTTGTCCGTCAAGTGTCTCGAATGCAATACCGAGCTCGACCAAACAAGCCCGAAGCTCGCCCCCATGGTTGACAGCATTCTCAAGGCCAACACCTTTTCCCGAAAGGAGGAGGTCAAGGCTTGGGAACAAGAGTTGACCAGCTGTGAGCACATCCTGATGCTTCAGCAGCATCCCTCAAGAAAGATTGAGCAAGGTGTCTTGGGTCACTGCTACGCATGCGACTTGAAGGAGAACCTCTGGTTGTGCTTGGAGTGTGGCAATCTGGGGTGTGGTCGCAAGCAGATGGGTGGTGTTGATGGAAACTCGCATGCCCTGGCTCATTCGAACGAATCTGGTCACGGAGTTGCCGTCAAGCTCGGATCCATCACCCCAGAGGGCACAGCAGACATCTACTGCTACAAGTGCGACGACGAGCGAGTTGATGACAACCTGGGCGAACATTTAGCCCACTGGGGCATTGTGCTAGCGGAGCGCCAAAAGACTGAGAAGAGCTTGACAGAGATGCAAATCGAGCAGAACCTCAAGTGGGACTTTAGCATGACGACCGAGGACGGCAAGGAGCTCGTCCCCCTTTTCGGCCCTAGCCTGACTGGCTTAAAGAACCTGGGAAACAGCTGTTATCTTGCCAGTATCACTCAGTGTCTATTCGACATGCCCTCGTTCCAGGAGAGATATTTCCGACCTAACGATGATCTTCCCATCGTCCAGGATCCCGCGGAGGACCTGGAGACTCAGCTACGAAAGCTCGCCGATGGACTCCTGTCTGGCAGATACTCTAAGCCTGATGCCGACGTGGGTGGAGATGGCATCACTCACCAGAAGGGACTGGCGCCAGCCATGTTCAAGCATCTCATCGGCCGAGGACACGAGGAATTCTCAACGATGCGACAGCAGGATGCATTTGAGTTGCTACAGCATCTCTTCAAGCTTATTACCCGGTCTCAACACCAAGGTGGTCTCAAGGACCCTACAGAACCATTCCGTTTTGCCCTCGAGCAGCGTCTCCAGTGTTTGGGCTGCAAAAAGGTCAGGTATAGCAGCACTGAGCAAGACAACATCTTCATTGATGTTCCCCTGGAAAAGCTTCCTGCTGAAGAGGGCTCAGATGGCCCAGCAGCTTATAAGCCCGTGACCCTGAAGGAGTGTTTGGACAACTTCACGGCCACTGAGAAGGTCGAGCTGACCTGCTCTGCTTGTGGAAGCAAGGATGGCTTTGTTAAGCGATCCCTTTTCAAGACTTTCCCTGATACCCTGGTTGTCAACGCTCGAAAGATGACAGTGGTCAACTGGGTCCCGATCAAGGTGGATGTACCAGTCATCGTGCCCGATGAGCTTTTTCCCCTAGATGGCTATCTATCACAGGGACTCCAGCCCGGTGAGGAGCAGCTGCCTGATGAACCAGAGGCCAAGGCACCAGCCTTTGAACCCGATGCAACAGCGCTGGCACAGCTGGAGGCCATGGGTTTCCCTCGCAACCGATGTGAGCGTGCTCTGCATGCTACCGGAAACTCGGATGCCAACGCCGCCATGGAGTGGCTCTTTGGACATATGGAGGACCCCGATATTGATGCTCCTCTCGATCTTGGTGGACAATCGGCTGGAGGCGATACAGCTGACCCTGAGAAGATTGAGATGCTCGGAGCCATGGGTTTCGGCGCTCCTCAGGCCAAGAAGGCACTGAAGGAGACAGGCGGCGACGTCGAGCGCGCTGTTGAATGGCTCTTCAGCCACCCAGATGACCAGGGAACCTTTGATGATGATGTGCCTGCTGAAGGGGCTGCATCGGCGTCAAAGGAGCCCGCTGGAAGTGCAACACTACCCGCGACTTTCCAGCTTCGGTCGATTGTGTGCCACAAGGGCACGAGTATCCATGCTGGGTGAGTAATAACTTCTGCATGCCACTGAGGAATACTAGCTAACTGTATCTAGACATTATGTCGCCTTTATCCGCAAGGCGCTGGGTGACGCCAACACCCCAACCTGGGTACTATTCAACGATGAGAAGGTGGTGGAAGCGCATGATGTCGAGGAGATGCGCAAGTTTGCCTACGTGTACTTTTTCAAGCGGGTCTAGTCGAGACATATGATCATGAGAATTGGGTGACGATTGTGACGAGGCGTAGACGGTTTTGCTGATAGGCTGGATGATTGCATCGAGACGGTGAATGGCGTGTTGGTGATGTGGGTAACAGAGTCAGGATGAGGTTCATGGCATCAAAACTTGAGATGACCATATTTAGACAGACTTGTAGAAGCAAGAAAGACAATTCGCGAGGATAGTTGATATTTGCTGTGGATTAGACGGCAGAACATCCTTATTATCTCATCGTACATCTGTCACCGCCGCCGAATATTTATACACAAAAGCCATGATGTTCCTCGCGCCTTGTAACGCCATCCAGGTCATTGCCTGGAGTATACCAAAATCCATTGAGCCAATTGTATCCCCCTCTTAACTCGGGAGCATCCTCCTCATTACTTGGATACATCGTATCTCGCCCCTTATTCCGTAAAGCGATAGCTCACCAGCGTATCAACGCGGTGGTTGGCAGTGCTGAATCCTCTCAGCTGCACCTTCTCGCCATTCTCAATCTCCTTTGCGTCCGAGTCACCCCACTCAACGGGCACCTCGCTATCGGCGTCGGCGTAGACGAGCACGTTGAAGGTGCAGTCGCCGTTGAGCTGGGGGAGGAAGGTGACGGAAGCGGTGATCTGGCGGAAGATGGCAGCGATCTCGGACTGGATCTCGGCCTCGGTCTTTTCGGCGGCGAGGGGGGTACCACCGGCTGAGGCTGCGTTTTCTTGATCGGCCGAGGCAGACTTGGATTTGGACTTGGACTTGGTAGGCTTGAAGATTTGGACCTGCGAGGTTGGGTTAGATGTGCTGGGGATAGGGGTATGGATATCGTACGTCGAATTGCCAGCGCTCGACGTGCTCGCCTGTGTCTTTATCTGTGATGACGATGACGAGCTTGGAGATCTTGCCGCCGACCATCCACTTGTCGAGCTGGGACATGATCTTCTTGATGTAGGCCTTTACTTGGTCATCGGCCGAGACTTGTTCGGGTCAGTTGGAACGGGTCGAATGGGATATCGAGGAAGCTGTACCTAGCATGTTGAGGCCATATTTCTTGACCCTGGAAAGAGTCAGTGTGAGTAAAGAACAAGGGGTAGAGGAGAACGTACGCTGTAAAGTCTTCAGCTGGGTAGACACCTCGCTGGAAGCTGCAAGCTAGTTAACGAACGAATCCAGGACCGTTGGAAGTTTATGCGCATACAGGATGGTATGAATTGAGTATTGGAACTATGACCAAGCCCCAAAAGTTAGCGATGCGCATTTGCTGAAATGTGACCCATCATGCAGACGTACGAATTCGGCAACCAGTCGAGCGCTGCCCTTGAGGGAGAGCTTGTGGACCTTGGACTTGTCCTTGTCCTTGCTCTTTGATGCTTCCTTTGACGACATTTTTTCGGCCTGTGTTATAGAGGGGAAGTGTTGGTATCGACGGTGTTAAGCTGGGTGATTTCTGGTTGATGATGGCGGATTGGAGTTTGGGGATGGTCGGTTTTGTTTACTTGCGGTTGCGGGGTGGAAAAGGGACCAGGTGGTCTGTGCGGCGGGGTTCACCGAGCTCACCGAGATTCACCTTGAAGAAGCAACAAGTGACGAAATGTGAACTTGAATCCATTACAAATGCAATATTAAATCGACCTAGCGGTGTAGTATACATTAGGAGGCCATTGTGGTATATGAGGCCAGTTGTAATCACCATAGCCATATTCACCATAATTATTATACCGGTCCCAGTAATCCCTCGGGTCAATAGTCGTTGCAACAGATAAAGAATCATCCCAGTCCTGCTCTTGAGGCCTTTCGCGGATGATCCACATGGCCCAAGACCTGAAGAATAGTCCGATGCTAAGAAAGAATGGGATTAATTGTGCCAGCGTCTCGAATTCAGTGACGTTGTCGATGTGGTTCCAGTATATGGGGAGTTCGATGGCGAGAACTAAGAGGGTGAAGACGACAAAGCCCGATAGTATGCGAGCAATCCGAAGCCGTTTGATATGCTTTCTCCTACAGACGGTTAGTAGGGCAAGTTTTCAAATATGAATGCTCTCTCACCTTATCCTTCGTACAGCCGTGCTTGAAGTGTCCGGAGTATCGCAGCATGAACCCAAGAAGATGAACCCCGCCAACATCGCAAGAATGCCAATATAAAAGAAGGCACTCGCAATTATATAGCCCCTATTTTCCAAGTCCACCTTCCCTAGTACAAAGACAGCTTCCCAACAATCACGATCCAACCGCGGCAGAAATGTCGTATAATACCATGCCCCCATAGCTGTGTTGCCTGCCAGGATAGTCACCGTCATCAAGTTATAGAAAAGCCCATGGTTTTCCCTTGATATAAAGAACGGGTCTAGATGAGGCTGACACCTCGTGAGCAACTGCCAGGTTCGCAAGGGTATTTGGAATAGGAAGAAGCCCATGGCGAAGAGCAGAAGGAAGTAGACGTCGAGAGGATAGAGTTTTCCCTGGGCCGCCCCGATTATGAGGGCTGTAAGTGCCGCAGCAGAAGAGAATACGCTGATGAAGCGCATGTCCACGAGGTAGTCTTCCGTGATGAACTCGATCATCAGGGAGCCAAGCCATTGGATATAGAAGGCGGTACGGATGCCAACGCCATATAGCTCCGGCCGGCCTGGAAGAAAGCAAAGATTTGAACTATTCTCATCCATGGGATATAAAGAGTAAATGCATCAATTTGAGACAAAAGAACCCAGGCCAGGGTGCCGGCTGGGGTCTGGTATACACTTGTATGCCATCTTCCGTATTAGCGACATATCGCCCGCTCTCAGACTAGTTGATATATGCAGACCGCAAGATAGACATGCGCATGGCAGCTTCCACGACTGACGGGCCGATGCGATTCAGAGGCGGTCCAACACTAAATGCCAATAGAGCACTTGCTCGCGAGAGGAGTACATGAACAACTGCAGCGCTATCCCATTGTGGGTCCAGATTCTCCAGAACCGAACTCCTTGGTCGAGATGGATGAAGGCTTAGAACCCTGCGCCTTTCATACTGACAATCTCGTTAACAAAGCGGGCGAAGGTCTGCCGTTCCCAGAGTTGACGTTCCAGCGGGAAGATGCATTCACGGAGAGCCCCTTGTGACAGCCTCATAGGTATGACACCATGCCACTCTCGGGTGCCGACTGAAGTGACAGATACGTACGGCGGGCGCATTGTTACGCATTCGAGAGCCCCAGAGTTGCGGATTCCTCGTCTTTGGAGTTGTAGGTTCCTAGACTCAAGACACAACAGGGCACACGTGTCGCGGAGTGCGTGAACTGTGAACCCAAGCCGGTCGCGTCCTGGGGTTCGGTGAGAGGAGAGTAAGGTAACCGAGGTAGCATGAATGAGGTCTGGCAAGTATTTGCTTGGGTAAGTCGATGATGCCTAGCTCTTCTTGTCAATATCTAAGTCTAGCTCTTCAGTAGAGGAGACGGCACAGACGGACACGGAGGTACGTACCACTCCGATCGACGGTGGAAAGTGGGCCCAGATAACGGCTTGCTTATCGATAAGAAACTTTTTTTTCTGCTGCTCCAAGAAACAATCCCACGCAGTTTTTCGCGGCGCAACCTTCTCTGCGACAACTCGACCGCCTTTCAATTAGATTCCTCCTCCACCCAAGGAATCCCCTCTCTCCGCCTCCAACAATGGCTGCAACAAAGCATCTCCTCGCCGAGAGCGAGGAAAACGGCGTCGACCGCCCCTCCAAGAAGACCAAGATCGCCGACGCCGACGAGAAGGCCCGCTTGAAGAAGGAGAAGAAGGAGCGCAAGGAGAAGAAGAGGGAGAAGAAGCGCAAGGCTGAGGAGGCTGCCGAGGCTAGCGCTGACAAGGTTGAAGACTCTGAGGCTGAGCGCGCTGCTAAGAAGGAGCGTAAGAAGGCCAAGAAGGAGAAGAAGCTCAAGGCTGCTGAGGCCGAGGCTGAGGAGTCTGCTGAGCAGAATGGTGATGTCTCTGAGGAAGCGCCCAAGGAGAAGAAGTCTAAGAAGGACAAGAAGAAGTCCAAGTCCTCTTCTGTGTCCAATGGCGACGCCCCCGCCAAGGGCGCCTACTCTCAGACCATCAGCCTCTCCAGCGTCCCTCAAGCCGACATTGACAACTTCCTCTCCACCAACCAGATCGTCATCACCGACCCCAAGTCCGAAACCGTCTCCCTCCGACCTGTTCTGGAGTTCAGCCACCTCCCCGCCACGAACCTCCTCGAGAAGAAGCCTTCGCCTTTCGCCAACTACAAGGCCCCCACCCCCATCCAAGCTGCCTCATGGCCTTTTACTTTGTCTGCCCGTGACGTGATAGGAGTCGCCGAGACGGGTTCCGGCAAGACTATGGCTTTTGCGCTGCCCTGTGTTGAGGCTGTTTCGGCAATTGGCGGAAAGTGCACCAAAGCTGTTGTTGTCTCGCCTACGCGAGAGCTTGCGATGCAGACCCATACTCAGATGGCTCAGGTCGCTGCTCTGAACGGTCTCAAGTGCGTGTGTCTCTTTGGAGGTGCTTCCAAGGATGACCAGCGTGCGCAGCTCCGCCGTGGTGCCGATATCATTGTCGCTACCCCCGGCCGTCTCAAGGATTTCATGTCTGATGACACTGTGGATCTTAGCAAAGCTGCCTTTGTCGTCCTCGACGAGGCTGACCGTATGCTTGATAAGGGTTTCGAGGAGGACATTAAGCAGATTCTGGGTAGCTGCCCTCCTCGTGAGCAGCGCCAGACACTCATGTTCACTGCCACATGGCCTCAGTCTGTGCAGTCTCTTGCTTCATCCTTCATGGTCAGCCCCGTCAAGATCACCATTGGATCTAGCGGCAAGGAGACGGCGGGCGGAGCTGTCGAGTTGCAAGCCAACGCACGAATCTCACAAAGCGTTGAGGTTCTTGAGCCCAGGGAGAAGGAGTTCCGGCTGCTGCAGCTTCTGAAGGAGCACCAGCAGGGCAAGCAGAAGAACGACCGTATCCTGGTTTTCTGCCTGTACAAGAAGGAGGCTACCCGTGTAGAGAACTTCCTAGCTCGCAAGGGTGTTCGTGTCTGTGGTATTCACGGCGATCTGCGACAGGAGCAGCGGACAAAGAGTCTCGAGGCTTTCAAGACTGGTGTTACCCCTGTTCTTGTTGCTACCGATGTTGCGGCTCGAGGCCTGGATATCCCCGAGGTTAAGCTGGTTATCAATGTTACAGTATGTTTTCTTTTTACATGTCCGCCAGCGGTTCTAACAGTTTCAGTTCCCCTTGACCATCGAAGATTATGTCCACCGTATTGGACGAACTGGCCGAGCTGGCAAGACTGGTGAGGCCATCACCTTCTTCACAGTGGAGGACAAGTCGCACTCTGGCTCGTAAGTATATGTGCTTCCATAAGAACCGACTAGTCACTTACAATCTACAGCCTCGTCAACATCCTCCGAGGTGCCAACCAGCCTGTGCCCGAGGACCTTCTCAAGTTCGGTACCACCGTCAAGAAGAAGGCCCACGACATGTACGGCGCCTTCTTCAAGGATGTCGACATGAACCAAAAGGCCACCAAGATCACGTTTGATTAAAGTATACCTATTTACGGAGCAACTATTGTTTGGCGGCCTTGCGACCACGGATAGAGTGAAGACACTCGAGGATAAAACGGCGCTCAAAGAACAAACTGCAATGATTAGATGTGTCTCAAAAAGTTTTTGTATGGATTGTAGAACGTACATGAGGAGCAATAATGGGACGGCCGAGGCGGCGACCTTGACGAGAGATTTGATGGGTTGGTCCTCTGCGCTGTCGAGGACCTTGAGTTGCTTGAGAAGTATAGCTGTGGCAAGGGAGAAGGTCACTGAACCCTCCGGGAGCAATGTCTTGATTTTGAAATCGACCCCGTGTTTCTTGAAGTATCGCTTGATGAATGCGCCGCTCCAGACGATGCGGCATGCCATGTTGATGATGTTGGCCAGCACGAGGCCAATGGCACCGAGAGGGAATACCCACATGAAGAGGAATGCTGAGGCGGCAAAGGCGACTGAGAAGGCGCCCATCCAACCAGACTGCTGGTGCACTTCTGCTTCTGTGGCGACGGATGCAACGAATGACTCTGTGAGACCGTTGAGGGCGAGGAAGGGGATGTAGAAGCAGTATGCTGCGAGTACGTCGCCAGCCCCTGAGCCTATCCATCGCTTGCCGGCCACGATGGCGAGGAGGGGTGGAGCAGCAAAGGGTCCAATGTTGATGATTATGGATGAGAGAAGGATGTAGAGTCGGAGGAGAGTGCTGAGGTTCTGCTTTGCTTCATTCACAGCTGGTGAAGGCTTTGAAGATTGCTTTTCTCCATCTCCGGCGGGGGGGCTTGCTGTAGGCGACGATAGGAGGCGGGAGAAGTAACTGCGGCTGCTCTCCTCTACCGGCTGAAACAGTAGACGCGCCAAAAGACCACCGTAGTTGTTGGCGAGAGCATATGCGCCTTGGACCTCGGCCGTGGCAAGTAGAGACACGAGGAACGTGTCACCTTGGGTTAAGAGGTGCTTCACAACGCTCTGAGCCATCATGCTCCCAGCAAGACTCATAGTTTGCCGGTCAAAGTAAGATCCCCAGAATCGACCATCCTTGGTTGAAATAGCCTTGGGGAGGATAGAGAAACCGATCGTCGAAGCGAGTCGATATCCAGAGATGAGATAGACGAGGAGTAGAGATGCGCCATAAGTCATCTGGCCGAGGGCGAAAGGTAGAACACCAATATCTGTCTGCTGCTTCGATGCCCAAACTGCGGAACCAAAAACAACAATACATCGTAAGAATGTGGCGATTGACTCTGCGGCTGCTCGTGTGCCAAATTGGAGACGCATTTGCATGAGGACGAAGCAAGGTTCAGAGAGCAACTCAACCATTGCGGCCAGACCGTAGAGATACAGCGATTCGACGAGATACGGCGTCGAAACTGCCGCACCGCTCGGGAATGCGAGGTACATCCATCCTAAGACGAGACTGACGACGCTTCCTAAGGCAATGGCGAGATATCCAAGGTTCACAACAGCCTGGCTCTCCACCCTCGCCGCATCACTCCCTTTCGTGGTACTTCCCACCGTGCCCTGTCGTTGAATAGCAACACGGAGACTCTCACGGGCGAAAAAGAGAACAGAGAGGTAATAAACCTCCAGTTGTGTAGAGAGGCCTAGTAGTGGCGCGGTAAGGTACCGGAGAAGGAGCTGGTTGGCGACAAAGGTGATGAGGCGCGATGCAAGTTGGAGGATGATGAGGAGGGATGCACCTTTGATCATGGAGGCGCTTTGAGGGGGTGAGCTCGCTTCTTGGGGCTTTGGAGGTGGTGACATCTTGGGCCTGGGGTGGGATGTAGTCGTGATGATGCCCGAGTTGAGGTAGGTTTGTTCTTAACACGTGGAGGCGTGATGGCTGTGGCGATGGATCGGGCTATGGTGTTTTGGGGGTTTCAGTGGGTGGCCGCTAATTTACAGTGCTTTCTCTCTATATTTTAGCGGGCGCCATGTCTGGGCGGCCCGTTCAAACCCCGACCACGATGGTAATAATTCATAGATATTCACCTCTAGTTTTTATTGTCATGAGATGATTCCGTTATGTGTTGTTTGAAGAGAGTTAAACCATCTTCATGAGTTAAAATCCAACCTGAGTGATATGACCCTGCCGTGGTGACTTGGGTGGTTAGACTGTTGGGTTACACGATGTCCTTGTGGTCACCCAAGGAACCTGAAGTTATCGCCCGTGCAATGGATTGATGTTTACGGTCCTGTGTCTATGAGACTTTTGTCACTTGAGTTCTAATAATGTTGCTATCACCACTAGGAAGAGAGGTTCATAAGCTCCAGCGGTCTATCGCGTGTGGCTTACGCCATGCATTGAGGCTCAACGCTCACCAGGGATGGATAGACGACCCATTTCCTGACCTCACTACAGGGATTGGCTCGACTTCAAGTATTAATTCTCAGTCGCATGTTTCTCTCTTTGCAGTGCACAAAGTATCTGACTGATGACGAGGCATATAAGTCAGAAATCGTCTGATCATATTACCAATGCTCAAAGAACAGCATATTCAAAGCCTCCCTCGCTTCTGGTTAAGCGTGTTTGCTGTTGGGAGGACGTCAGACTGAAGGATCGGCGGTCTAAGCCATGATTTCCGTTCTTGGGGGCGGAAACTCCATAAATAGCACTCGACAACGCCACCAAGCTGTTGAATTGCTTTCTGAATGGGAGAATTTGGTACTTTATCATGTCTCATTACTCTCGTGGCGTGTTGATCTAGATTATCTAGACGCGTTAAAACGAAAACGACCCTTGTGAGTGTTGGCAAACACCAAGCTGACAAGAGATGAACATGGATCGTCGGTGCATGTCAGCCGTGATCCACCCTCTCGGGAACGATGGACATCTTTTTTACAAATGGAAATGGTCAGCGAGGATAAAGCAGATGGTCTCTTATTGTTTTGTGAATCTCGGGTAAGGTTTGTGTAGTGTAACACAGGCTGAAACTCATCGTCATGAACCCATGATTGGGATCGGCATATTATTGACCTGACTTTAAAAACCTCTACTTTCTGTAATGCTGTGCTATCTATTGGAATGAATTCGATCCTAAACTAGAGGCAAATAAATCGTCTATTTTTATATATCTTTCCATTCGCTCTCATCATACACCTCAGCCTCTTTCTTTGTCAATCATCAAAACCCACATACGGGAAACTCAGCTTTACATGTTCCCCCATCCGTCTCAAACCCCTGTCCAGGTTCCCTGTCATTTTCCATTCCTAGGCCTTCTCCGCCCCAGAACTTGATTCGTTGAATGCGTGTAACGACGAAAGCGGGCTTGTCAGAGTTTCCCTTGCAGTAAAGACCAAGCAAGAGCTTGGGGCAAGACATTATTGTTTCTGTTTTCCTCATCCGTCCATCTTTTTTCCCTTTCCCATCTTGTTCCAAATTCCTTTGAGTTGCGCGGGTCCCTTGCGCCACACATTCTAACAAAAACTGAATTGAGCGATCCTTGCGATTCCCACACCCATCAGCAAGAGAAGTCTGACATGGGACCAACGCCTCAGCTTCGACTCAACTCGTCAGGCGAAACTTGATGTATGTTTGTAACAAAAAGAGGGCCTACTACTCTCTCTTTCACAATGGCCGATCCTCTCACCTCCCCCGACGACTACTCCCAATCACTGTCGTCGTCAGCTCCGAGGAGGGTGGCGTCCCCGAGACAAGCGGCTCTGAATCTGTTTCGCGGAAACGGTGGATATCAGCGCATGTCCTCGGGCGGTGACCACCACGAGATGGTCGATCTCGACGATTCCGGTCCCTCTTCTTACGCATCCGGACTCGGCATCTCAATGAGATCGACTTCAAGATCAAGTCCACCAGAGACACCTCTTTCTCACCACGGCCTTCTTGGTTCAACTTCTACAACTGTCGCTTCACCGAATTATCCTCCAGAACCATATCTCAGTCCAAATATGGTGAAGACTAGCAATCAGCAAGGAACGCCGGAGCCATTTTCTGAGATTTGGACTCCGGCTGTGCCTCACCCAACTTCATCGCCAAGCGGGAATCCGGCGGAGGAATCTCATAATCTCAAGGATTCACCTAATACTCAGGCTCGTGGTTTCAACTCACCGTCTTCGAACCTAGATGGACAAAGTACGCCGACTATTGTAGGACCGAGGGGAGAGGTGATAGATGATGATTTTGATGACGATACGTTTTATAAGAAATTTGGTAAGAGAGAGTCAAGTATTACGTTCACACAAAGCTCACCTCAATAGGCGAACCTCCGAGCCATTGCTCCTCTAACCAGGACATTCACCAAAGCAGAAGAAGATGGCTCTCCATTACAATCTACGTTCTTTCCTTGTACTCTACCGTTATGAGCGGTATCTGGCTTGTTACAGCTATCGTACAGCCTAGATGGGGTCACGGCATCTCATCAAAACATGGCCTTGTACCCTCGACAGCGACCACAGTTGCGGCGCTTCTCGCAAAAACGATCGAAATGTCTTTTGTGACGGTCTTTGTTTCCTGCCTTGGTCAAGTCCTCACACGAAGGGCATTTATCCGCAAGGCTCAAGGAATGACACTCGCAGAAATGACGATGCGAAATTGGGTCATTCAACCAGGCTCTCTCATCACTCATTTTGAAACCCTCCCATCGTCGTCAATGACCATCCTCGGCATGTTGTCATTGACGGCCACGTTCGCAGCGGCCTTCTACACCACCGCCTCCGACGCCATGGTCTCTCCTAAGCTCAAGTCTGGAGGATGGGAGCACAAGGAGCTTTCAGGCTACGTGCGCGCGTCGTATGCCAACGCGCAGTACGTCTCTCACGATTGTCCCTACCTCTTCAACATTGACAAGACCGATATTCACGCGGCCGAGTCTTGTATGAATGTGCAGTTCTCGGGGCAATCGTACCGTAATCTGTTGAACTTTATGAGCACATGGACAAATATCAACGAGAACAGTACAAGCGTTGGCAATGACCTCTCGAAACGACCGACGGGAACAACGCTGCTCTTTGACAACACCACTATGATGTCGACCTGGATTGAGAGGGAGCATAGTAACGTGACGGCGCAGTTCGAAGAGACAGGACGAATCATTAATAATGTCACACTTGCTCTGCCGCACCCTGGTGTCTACAGCGCTGCGACTCTGCCAAAGAATGGCATCCTCCAGCCAGATGACCTCGCTGGGGTTGGAGAGTATGCTGTTCGTGCTGGAGTGGTCTCGCCGTCTGTCAACGTTCTGTGTGTCGACACGGATAAGAAGGAGCTCGCCCCGCTGGTATACACGGAATGGCCTAATGCACTGGTCAACAAGACAAATGTGGGCGATCAAGTTACGGGGTGGGATGGTTGGATGGGTGAAGTGCCTCAACCGACCAAGAAAGGAGGAAAGCCGGAGTATCTCAACCGAACGGTTCTTGATGATATCTTCAAATGGGGGCCAAAGTACGAGCGAAGGCCTCCAGTATTCCAACTCGTATGTTGCTGTATTCCTCTGCACAGCATCAATTGGCTAACAACTGCAGTATCCCTACGACTATAACCTTCTCAGCAACGCAACCGTTTTCGATACTGATGCCATCTACATGCTGGGAAAGTCGGCCAGCAACAAGAACTACACAATCTGCCAGCTGCGATCCTGGGTCTCTCCTAATTGCTCCACGCAGTTCAACATCTCTGGTACAGCTGGAGCCAACATGCAGGCGCACTGCGAAGATAACGAGGACGAAAATGCCTATCGTCGGTCATTCCCACCTGACCAGGGTTGGTCTCCTCCTTCTCTGGACTGGAAGGTGAGTTTTACTTGGTATGAGGCATGCAAGATACTAACAGAGACAGTGGCTCGCTGATCAATGGCGATTGTCTATGGACCTCAATGGCGGCGCCGTCAACAACAACGCATCCAACGCTCGTATCTTGACCCAGCTTGCCCTTCACGAACCCAAGCTCCCAGCAAACCTACCCTCAATGGCTGAAGCTATCGCCGTCTACTCAAGTGCCCTCATGATGATCAGCGCCATCGATACCCCCTTCCGACACTACTGGGACTACAAAGCGCCCAACAACTGGGTCGAGAACGGCCCTGGGTTCCTACAAACATTCAACGCATCACTCATCACGCAACAGTACACGTCAGGCCACACAAACGACTGGCAAAATATCTTTTACGTAGTCCTCGTTCTCGTCTTTGCCATCAATCTCTTTTGTCTCTTCTACTTCATCATGCGATCCGGTCTGGTGACAGACTTTACTGAGCCGCAAAACATGTTCTCTCTTGCTGTTAACAGTCCGCCGAGTTATGCGCTTAATGGCAGTTGCGGAGGAGGACCTGAGAAGAGGCATCTGGTAGTGCCGTGGAAGGTGGCATTCGCTCCAAGTGCGAACCACTACTTCTTTCAAGATACGGTAGGTGGCAAGGAGCCATCGCAAGGGTTGAGTACGGCGAGGGAGTATGGTCAGCCGAGGGCGAGCAGTTACAAGAGACTTAGTTCAAGCAAGGGATGGCTATAGGAGTTTATTTGGGAAGCATCGTTGGGCGTTTGGGTGTTCGGATACGGTGTTGATGTTGATGGGTTGGGTCCAAGGTAGTTGCCTCTATAGCTGTTCTCACGGAAGGTGCACCCTGACATGAACGGCAGCCACTTCCTCAAGAGAACGACTTCGGCTGCCCTTTTATTTCTGAGCTCCTCTTCTTTTCCAACTCTTGAACTTGACTCTTTCATCAACCCAATCATTCATCTTTTGAACTTGATTATCCCATCAACTCAACATTAACACAACATTTTCCATCATCAGAATCACAACACCATCATACATCATGTCCGACATCTCAGGTTTCCCCCCATCCGCCAGTGACTACGTCCTGTCCGAGGACATGTTCATCCCCGACGTCCAAAAGGCAACCAACCCCAGAGACCGCGCCAGGCGTCAAAGAGCGGTACGAAAAGTGGTCCACGCCTTCAACAGGGCCAAGCTCAGCCTTTCGCTCTGGAGCCTTTCGATGCTTTGGAACTACCTTCGGACTACGGACTGGGTCTGCGGCGAGAGAGATGTCAACATACACCCCGACGGGAGGCTTCTGCTTGAGCAGGATGCATCCTCCAGATGGCCCATGGCCTGGTACGGTCGCCTCTTTGTCATTCAAGCAACCTGTCACAAGACGGACCAAATCGACAAGATTCACAGAGAGCATGCCACTCATTGGGGCTGCGCGTACCACGAGAACAGGCCGTTCTACCCTGATATTTACCCTGGCAACAGCAAGAATAGTCACCCTCCTGGTTCTGAGTATTCTGTCGCCCCGTCTACGTTTACTTTGGATTCTGGTTACTCTCAGGAACACAGACGGGGTAGAAGTCCACCTCGACCCAAATCTCAGTCTCCTACTCTGGCCGACTACGACATCGTAAACCCTCTCAATCTTGAAGAGGCTATGCCTCCTACTGCCATCAACCAACAAACAAGACCTGCTCGGGCAAGCCCTGAGGTCCCGCCAGCCCAGGCCTACAGAGCTAGGTCTCCTCTCAAGAAACCAACACAAACAGCTCGCACAAGCCCCAAGGCCTCCCCACGCCCAAGTCACGCTGGCCCAACCTCGTCTTCTTCTCTACTCAAACAGCCAGAAGATCCTATTTATACCGACCGTTGGGACGACTTCAACCGGTTCCGCACCCGTATGCCCGGTTCCTATCCTTCCAAATCGCCAGACGAACCTGCTCGAGCCAGCCCTAAGGTCCTGCCAACCCAGGTTGACAGAGCTGTGTCTCCTCCTCTCCTTAAGAAACCAACACACATGGCTCGCACAAGTCGCAAGGCCTCCCCACGCCCTAGCCAGCCCGTCCTAGCCTCGTCTTCTGCTCTCAAACAATCGGCATATCCTGTTCACACCGACCACTGGGACGGCTTCAACCATGTCTTCACCCGTATGCCCAGTTCTTATCTCCCCAAATCGCCAACCCAACCTGCTCACGCTAGCCATGAAGTACCACGTCCCACCCAGGTTGATCCGACTATGCCTCCCCCAATCAACCAACCGGTAGATCCTGTTCGTACCAACATTTGGAAGGACCTGATTCCGGCCGGTGGGCCCGACTCTTATAGCCTCTGGTCAACCCAACCTACTTGCGCCAGCCCTGAGCCCTCACGCTCTGCTAAGGCTGATCTGACTATCCCTCCTCCAAGGAGTCAAACAGCAGTCCCTAGTCGCACCAGCTCCGAGGTCACGCCACGACCTGGCCAAGTCGGTCTAGCCTTGCCTCCCTCTACAACCATCAACCCGGTGATTGGTTTTACTCGTTTTGAGGAGGACCAGTTTCGCTCCATGATCCCATCCCAATTTCGACCGTGCTCTAGTCGTGGCCACCGGCCTATGCACGTTCATGGACCTCCCAGCATAGTCACGAATCCTCCCAGTTTGCGAGCATGTCCTCCTCACTTTGGCGACATGCCTTCCCTTAGGCTCGGCCCTAATCCTAGGTCTGCCAGTTCAGTGATGGATACACAATCCTGCATCATCGAGGCCACGCAAGCTGCACAAGAGGCAATCGAACTTTCCCAAAGGTCACTGCATCACGTCCAGAGATTGGAAGCCTTTTCGAGCAGCATGTCGAACTTTATCCAGCAGTCGGTGACCAATGCAGAGTGGTCCAGAAACTTCATGGAGTCATCTGCCGTC
The DNA here is from genome assembly GCA_013363205.1 of Fusarium tuaranense. Classification (NCBI taxonomy): domain Eukaryota; kingdom Fungi; phylum Ascomycota; class Sordariomycetes; order Hypocreales; family Nectriaceae; genus Fusarium; species Fusarium tuaranense. Next base: position 40,308 of record JABEEN010001168.1, on the reverse strand, counting down.
ACTACTAAGGGGATGAAAGACGATATCCGCGGATCAAAAGCCAACATTGAGGCAGCTGTGACCACAGCGAACCGGGCCTTGGGTCTTGTTGAGAAACTGAGCCAATATTTTGCAACCAAACCATGAGAATGAGGCAATATGAAAGAGATCTGGTCATGGAAACATCAGCTATGCGTAACAGTGGGGAACATGTCAGTGCATCCGAGGCTCAAGTTGCCTGGAGTGGAATCAAGTTTTTGTAAAGCGTGTATTGCTAGTAGCGATTTGAGATATGAGAGTAACAATAGTTGATGTACTGTTAGTCATGGGCCAGCGCTTATTCCATCCCACCTTGCTTGACCTTTGTCCCGGAGCTCTCAGTCACCACTGTCCATAGTTCCTTTCCCTTTGAACCGTTGTCGTGGATTCCATGTCATCAACTGCACCTAATAGCGCCGGCTCGTGTCCAACATAGCTGAAGTCTTCGAGGTGCTCTCAAGCAGTTCCCTGTTGGGCTTGGATCTGCTTTGTGTTGACGCTGGGCACCGTTCCTTGGACAACACGGGGTGGATTGACGGCGTCGATGCGGTGGATCTCTTGTTTGATCTCAACTTCTTTCTGTTGCTGCGAAGCTGGATTGGCGAGTTGGCCAGTTGCCTGGGTGTTCTGGACTGGCTTCGGAGGTTGTTTGCCAGCGGGAGCAATTGCGCCTCCAACTGCAACTGGTCTCAATGGAAGGGAACCTCGATCTTGTCGTAGAGCCGAGCCCATGGCGTGAGTGCTGCGAGGCATGGATACCTGGCTCCCACCTCCAGACTTGGCTGGAGTCTTGCCAAGGAACAAGAGAAACTCCTTGTTGGGATCATCAATCTTGGGATACGTGAGCTTGTCCATATCAAAAAGAACACCCCAATGAGCAGAAAACTCATAAATAAGTCTGACGACCCAATCCTCAGTGCCCCAAATAGCATGACAAACAAAAAGATGAGGATAATACAACCTCCCATGTCCACGAGTAGGAACCCGACCCCTGAGGCTGCGGAAGAGTGAGTAGTTGGAAGGGCTGCGGGCGCTCCTGACCCAGTCGCCGGTGCGGATGTAGGTGTAGAGCTCGTGGCGGGTCGAGGGGTTCATTGTGGATTTGATGGACTCGTAGGCTTTTAGGACCTTTTTGACGCAGTCGCGGCGCCATTGTTGGGCGCTGGGGCGGGGGACGAATTGGCGGATGTTGGGTTCGAAGTGTTTCATTGTGAGGGGTTCCTCGGCCGTGGATGGGGTGTCCTGTGCCATTGTTGGTGATGGTTGGATGGTCTTGTTGTGTGATGGTGATGTCGAGACTGGAGGGTGAAGATGAGAGGTGGAGGTAATGAGGTGGATTGGAGAGAGGGAGATGGAAAGGGTGCTTTTGAGGTGTGTTCAACAGGGTCTCTGAATCACCGCCAACTCATGCTCCTGAAAGTCTATGCAGGCAGAATGAGAGTAAGTGAGCGAGATTGAGCATCGTAATTGCCTTTGGGCGCATAGCATAATGTGAATCGCGTCCGATGCTGAGTGAGCCCCCTGTTGTGCGTACGTAACTGAGCAGAGATAACAGCAAAGTCGCATATTAAGATCTCAACTACTCGTGATAATTGCCGCAGATATAGTGGTGGAATGATGGCTTCTGGTATTCTTCATTCAATATCAATCTTTATATGTTGCACCTCGACGAAGGATAGCTGTTGCTCGTCCCCTGTGAGGAGGCCTTGGCGAGCACTTACACCAAAGTGCCAAGGACTTGGCAGGGCGATCACCACGCTACAACTGGACGAATCAGATGCAACTAGAACAACTTCCGAGCATTATCAAATAGGAAATCAAGTGAGAGGCATGTTTTAGTGTTTAAAGGTTATACGAAAGGGCTTTATCGTTCAGGCTTGGATTGGACATTGGCGAGCCTTCCTTACTGCAAAGTTCAGCAACGAGACCTGAAAGGGCATGGATTAGAACCAGTACTACAGCCCCAGTGAGATTATGGCCCATCTTAGTATGGGTGATAGGATTCATTTGCGGATCAACTCACGTCGAGATATGGTCCTGGGGCAATTGTTCAAGCTCCAGGTTAGATCAAAGGTGGCCAACACCTAGAACAAGGCTCATCCTGCGTTTGCCAGGAAAACTGTAACCCTAGAGTGACGACTACCCAAATTGAAGAAGACGCTACACTATCGAGAGATTCAGGGGAGGGGCGGGTTTTTTTTACTCCAACATCGACAAATCGAGAGTGGCCAATGGTCGCGAACAACCTCGCCACCAAGTTCTGATTCCAAATACAGACAGCTCACCAACGGACTTGGCTCAATAATGCCGATTGGTACACAGCGACGTCGAGAATGGCGATTTGAATCTTCTTGATTTCAAATAGTCATATTGGGAGTGGTCGCCGGAGCCAAAGAGACTGGTTCGATGAAGGTAGTGCGAAGTATTGCCGGGTAAAGATGAGCACAGAGCTCACATGAAGCTATCGCTCAGTTGTAGTTAACTCAGGGTATTTGGTCAAAGATGGAGCTATCGTAGAGCATCGGTCCTAGCAGAATCTCATCATCCAGGCGACGAAGCTACCCCGAGACTTATAAATGAAGACAAGTCAGGGGCTGATGGCCGAGCGAAGATGAGAGCAGAGCTGTGTTTGATCAAAGGAACAGTTGATGTAAAGCACCGAAGAAGGATCTTTGGTCAAAAGAGAGCAGTATTCCTGTTGGCATAATCTCATCAGCGGGGTGATGAAGCTGTCGCACAGCAGTGGTTAACTCGGGGCTGTCAGTCAAAGAGAGGGTTGTAGTGGGGTGCTGGTTGTTAATAGGATCTCATCATTGAGGTGACGAAGCTACCCCATGGTTTCACGGATGCAACGGCTGAAGTCCATGTGACAAGAAGACCTTGACAAGCAAGCGAGACTCCAAGGCCTCGTAATTGCCTGCCTGAACACCAGCCCAACTCCACTCCAGCTCACCAGGATAGCTTGACAGTCCAGACTGCGGAGTGTGGAGGTGTTGGGGATAGCGTCCGAGGCAACACCGAAGCTGTCGTCCCATTCCCATTCGCGGCTCCGCAAACCAACATCGCTTCCATCATGTCAAGTATGATGAGATGTTATGAAACAACCTGGAGTATCAGCTCAGTGGTCAACGGGCCGACCTCGAAAAGGAGGGTTGGAGAACTCAACAACACCACAAACTCGCATCATGCAAAACTTCTCCAACAGACAGACATCTAGTCTATACGATAAGCTACCCTCCTCAGTTTCGAGTACAGGTCTAGACGGGCCTGAACCCCACAATGCCGCCGAGCCTCAAGGTCCTTGATCGGATGGTTTGTCGAGATGTTGCTCAAGCTTGAACCTGCGGAGGAGATCGGGACCGACGAGGAACAGACTGTCATAGGCTACTTGTCCTTGCGCCCGTCTAAACGGTGCGCCCTCGGAGCCTCCGTCCACACTCGAGAGGAACACAAGAGCCGTCATTGGTGTTGGTTAGTTCTGTCGGCCCGACACGTCATTGGAAGGGGATCATTTTGAGTTTCGCGATCGCCAAGTTTTCGATGCATGGTGGAAATTTTGGAGAGAATGTAACCCAAACTTGGAGATCCTCCTCCTTGATTTTCCCCTCTTCTTCATCTCCAGGAAGCAATTGTACAAGTTGCGGGGGATAAGACAGCCCATGGGGAAAATTCAAGGTCTGGGGATGAAAAGTGTCAAAGGGTGTTAGTCGTGGTTAGGATGTTCCCATCGGGATGGCCTAGATACTATCTCGCCACTTACGCCAACACTTTTGACACTCTTATTCTCAACGGTCATGATGAAAAGGCTTCTTCAGCTGTGGTTAAGCATCAATGCCAAAATTGGCTTCTAAAGTTCTTCAAATGTCTTGCATGCCCTGTAGATCAAACGTCAACCGTTAATCTGTCTCAACAATACCATTATCTCTACAAATGTCTCTTCACAGAGAAAGACACAGAGTTAAAGTTGACGCCATGGATAAGGATTTCTCCAAATCAAATGCCGCCATCCAAGCTGTCTCCCTCCCACCACAACAAAAAAAAACAAGAATCTTACAGCTAAATGGGGTGTAGACAAACTCCCGCTGACTGGGCAGCAAAAGCGCTGCCACACGAAAAAAAGCTAAATAAAAGAGACTTGGTGGACAGTGCCGTAAAAGGGCCGAAAACGGTTTCGTTTGGTCCCCTCGCGCGCGGCGCTATGTAATTAGGACCAGGAGGATTTTGGCCTAAGCGGACATTACGTTCTGAAGAATCACAACTTGCACCTCTTTGCGTCTTGAACATCAATGTTGTTCATGAGAGTGGCAAATCGAGTAGATCGTAGTTCAACGCCAAGGACAATACTTCCCACACTTGATGAATATCGTAAACTTGGCGTTTGCCCAGCCGGCCTGGCCCGGGGGTAGGATCTCGGGAGACCCGCATCTCTTGTCCCCGGCATCTACTTCTGTGGGGATCTTCATTACATGGTCATGGGGGTAATCATGATGGAGATCCTTAACTTGGGGCCTCGTGGTTAGGAGCATTCTGTTTCATCTGCCGAGGCTTCTTGATCCGAGTTATCCGTTTAGAGTCATGGGAGCTGAGAGCAAGGGTTGAACAATACTCCTCATGCGAGCAACACCAAGTACTGCTGTCTGTTAAGAGTGTATTGTATTGTTTGTTTCTCAGATCGGGTGAGTATGGCATAACACCCTCTTTCTCTAAGCGACGAGATAATTCAACACTTAATACAATAACCAATCCATTCAAAATCATATCAATTCTAGTTCATCACCGCTAGGCAATATCACGGCGAGGCGTCAAAGGAAACGCCCGCTTAGAGCACCCACCCCAAGTGACAATGTGACACTCAGCAGCTTTCATCCCCCACAAAACGCCTTCCCCGTATCCCATCAGACCATCTCCAGAAAAAAAAAAGCCAATGTCATCGGTGGCGATCCCCCAGTCCTGGTGGTGGTGCGGCTGCTCCGCATCTCCAAAATCCCCCCCCCTAGTCGGTCAGCCCGGGGTGGTGGTCTGGAGCTTCCCCCGAGCTAGCTTGCTTCCTCTCTCCTGGGGGGGAATTCGTGTAAGGAAACGTCATGCTTGGAGTGGATTCTATTACTTGAAGACCGTTGGCCTATGAGTTTAAAAGGAAAGAGATTCCCTCCAAGAAATACCTTTTTTTCATCAGGCTTATACTCAATCACAATTGAGCTCCTAGCTCTTTTCTTCACTTTCATCAAACTTGGAGTCGATCTTCATTCAAAACTCAGGGGTACATTCCCATATTTTAAAGCCCAAACGGCTCTTCAACACAGCTCATCACTAGGAACAAGAGTAATCGCAATGAATACTCTTCGAAGAGCTTCCCTCAGCAAGCCTGAGGAGGAGGGCAAGGCATGGCCTGCTATTGCCATTGGCATGTTTGTTGCCTTTGGTGGTGTCCTCTACGGGTATGTTTAAACCAAACTCATACTTATTCAATAACTGACAGAGGATAGCTATGATACTGGTACCATCTCTGGCATCCTTGCCATGCCATACTGGCAACGCCTCTTCAGCACCGGTTGGAGAGATTCGGACGGCGATCTCAACATCACCACATCTCAAGAATCTGGCATCGTCTCCATTCTCTCCGCAGGCACATTCTTCGGCGCTCTTTCTTCACCATTCATGACTGATTACATCGGTCGTCGTCCTGGTTTGATGATTGCCACTTGGGTCTTTAACCTAGGTGTAGCTCTTCAAACTGCTGCTACTGCCATCCCCATGTTCCTCGCCGGACGATTCTTTGCCGGCTTTGGCGTTGGTCAAATCTCAGCAATCAGTATGTTACCCCCTCTTCACTCATCAACTAACAAACCTCTCTAACAAATGTCAGTCCCTCTCTACCAGTCTGAAACAGCACCCAAGTGGATTCGAGGCGCCATCGTAGGAGCCTACCAATGGGCCATAACAATCGGTCTCCTCCTAGCAGCAATCGTCAACAACGCAACCGCAAAGCGCAACGACACAGGATCCTACCGAATCCCCATCGCCGTACAATTCGCCTACTCCCTCGTCCTCTTCGGCGGAATGTGCATCCTCCCCGAGACACCCCGCTTCCTCATCAAGCGCGACAGACATGAAGACGCCGCAAAGGCCCTGGGAAGGATTCGAAGGCTGCCGAAGGAGCATCCTGCTATTCAGGCTGAGCTTACTGAAGTGAGGGCGAATCACGAGTATGAAAAGTCGCTTGGTCAGGCTTCGTATCTTGATTGCTTTAGACCTCCTATTTTGAAGCGTCAGTTTACTGGTATGGCTCTTCAGGCTCTTCAGCAACTCACCGGTATCAACTTTATTGTACGTCCCCCATTCTCTTTAACTACACTCAAACTAACAAGAGTTCAGTTTTACTATGGTACCAAGTACTTTGAGAACTCTGGCATCTCAAGCGGCTTCGTCATTTCTATGATCACATCAGCCATCAACGTCGCCTCCACCATCCCAGGCATGTACGCCATCGACAAGTGGGGACGTCGCCCTCTTCTCTTCTGGGGTGCAATCGGCATGTGCGTATCTCAATTCATCGTCGCCATGTCAGGTACATTCTCTACGGGTCAGAACGACAACGGTACAATCTTTGTCAAGAACCTCGCTGGACAAAAGGCAGCCGTTTCATTCGTGTGCATCTACATCTTCTTCTTTGCCTCTACATGGGGACCCCTTGCTTGGGTCGTCACTGGCGAGATCTTCCCTCTCAAGACCCGTGCCAGGTCTCTCAGTATGACTACTGCGACCAACTGGCTCCTCAACTGGGCAATTGCTTACTCAACCCCTTACCTCGTCGACTTTGGTCCCGGCAAGGCCAACCTCCAGAGTAAGATCTTCTTTATCTGGTTCGGTTGTTGCTTCATTTGCATCGCATTCGTCTACTTCTTCATCTACGAGACAAAGGGTCTTTCCCTCGAAGAGGTCGACCAGCTCTACGACGAAGTCAGCGTTGCGCGCAAGTCTACACAGTGGAAGCCCACGGAATCCTGGGAGCATCGCCAGAGTGTTTCTGGACCTGGAGGAAAGATGTTTGGAAATGAGCACGGCGAGGTCACTCACGATGAGAAGAATGAGACTGTTTAAGCAAGAGCATATAAGTCATGTATTCATAAGTTTACCGATATCTGGCTAGGGATCGGCGAAAGCGGCCGAGAACCCCACAATACCCGGCCCCATAACGGCCGGGACACAGTACATAAATCCCCCGAAATAGTCCAAACTTGATTTACAGCGAAATCCATTTACAGTGTAAAAGTCCTGCGTCCCTCACCCTTGATGAACCGAATCTTCTCCTTCTTGTCACCAATGAGCGTAGCATCCTTGGCACTGTCATCAACATCCAGAACCTTGGTGTTGCACTTTGTCGACTTGCCCTTGTTCTCCACGTCGACCTTGTCATTGTCCTTTCCGTAGGGAATGGGTCGGATGACCTTGAGGTTGAGGGAGCTGCCTTCCTCGTCGTCGCCTCCGAGGTTCTTGTGGAAGATGCGGATGCCGGCGACCACGACGGCGTTCCAGGGGTCCTTCTCGGCGTCGTCACCCTCGTTGGTGTCAGAGTCGGAGGATGAGGAGGAGGAGTCGCTGGACTCCGAGTCCGAGGGGATGTCTCCGGTGTACCCGTCGACTGCGAGCTGGACTTCGCGTTCGGAGAGGTCACGGAGGGAGCCGACGCTGGTGGCCTGACCGTCATCGGTGTCGCTCTCATCTTCAGACTCGGACTCCTCCTCCTCCTCGTCGTCATCCTCATCCTCATCATCCTCCTCGTAATCCTCATCTTCCTCGTCGTCATCTCCATCCTCACCCTCTTCCTCCTCCTCCTCTTCTCCCTCCTCTTCCTCTTCCTCGACCTCCTCGGCCTTCTTAGCCTTCTTGCCCTTCTTGCCCTTCTTCACGTCCTTCTCTTCGACATCATCATCGGCAGTAGATTCAGGAGTAAGGGGCTCCTGTGGCTTTGACTCCTCCTTAGCCTTGGCCTTCTTCTCCTCAGAGGCGGGAGTAGCCTCAGCCTTCTCGGTCTTCTCAGTAGACTCGGCTTCCTCCTCTTCCTTCTCCTCAGCAGCCTCCTCCTTGGCAGCCTCGGCAGCGGCCAAAGCCTCCTGGGCAGCCTCCTCAGCCTTAGCAGCGGCCTTCTCAGCCTTCCTGGCCTCCTTCTTGAGCTTCTTCGCCTCCTTCCTAAGCTTAGCCTTCTCCCTCTTCTTCAGCCGCCTGTGCTCTGCCCACGCCCAGTCCTTGGTGGCCAGGTAGTGAGCCGCCTCTCGGTCCTTGAGAAGCTTCTTCCTGATTTTGTCCTTCTTCTTGTTCTTGAGTTCCGCCTCGTGAGCCTTGCGAGCAGCCTTTTCCTCGGGAGTCTCGACGAATCTGCCCTTGCAGTGGCCCAGGTCGTAGGTGAGACCGATGCGGAGGAGCTTCTCGCGGCGGGACTTGGCGTTTTGCTTGATGACCTTTTCAATGGGGAAGAGTGACTCGTTGCGGCTAGCGTTGATCTTGATGCGGACTTCATAGTCACCAGCCTCGAGTTCAAGCTCAACGTTGGTGGATCGTGTCATACGATGGGGTGTCTGGCTGCGGACAACATAGTCAGACTCACCAATCTTGTGGACACGGAAAGTCATCTCGAAGCTGTACTGGCCCTCGAGACCTTTGAAGTATCGTTCGTCGAGCTGAGCCAGGACGATGACGACGGGACCAGGCTTGGCGACGGTGAAGGAGAAGTGGGTGTCGTGGTAGTCGAGAGCCCAGGGGACAGAGAGAGTAGTCCAGAGCTGAGTGACGCGCCACTCAGGGGTGAACAGACGAGTTCGATCAAAGGACTGATACTTCTTAAGAAGGTCCTCGTACGAGATCCAGAAATCTCCGTCATCGCCGAAGCGGTGTTCGAGCTTGGTAAGCCACTCGGGGGTCCATTCCTTGGATCCATCACCTAAGAGATTGTCAGTATCCTGTCGGATGTGGACTCGTCGAGAGTTACGTACTCCACGGGCCGTTCCATTCTCCCTTGCCCCAGGGGTTCTTGAGCTTGAGCAGACGCTTTCCGTCAATCTCGACAGCCTTCTGGATCGAGTAGACGTGAAGTTCAATGATACCCTTTCGGTCACCCCAGCCGTTGCCCCAGATACCAGTCCAGCAGCTGAAGAGGAACTCGTCGTTCACCTTGAGAAGCTCCTCATTCCAGAAGTGATCCTGTAAAAAAAAAATCTGTTAGCTGATGTTGTATAGATAGATGATGCGTGCATATTAAAACTTTACCTTGTCCAGAATGTCATTGGCAAAGAGCTCGCTGCTGACACCACCGGTAAGATCCTCAATACCCTCACCACCAAAGCCACCTTCGATAGCAGCGTAGTCTCCGTGTGCCTTGGCATAGCACTTCTCGAGAAGAGGAAGCCAGGTCTCCTGTGGATGCTGGCACTGAGCAAAGTAGAGAGAGCCACTGTTGGACTGGTAGATTCGGCGGTAGGCCTCCTCTGGGTCGAGACGTTCAACATTATCAAACAAGACTCGGTCCAGGTAGCTCTCGTCATAGTCGGGCTTGGTCAGATAGAGCTAGAAATATTTGTCAGTTTGCTGTATCGAGCAGAAAAGTTGAGACACACGTACATAGTCGTCGACAATCTCCGAGATCCACTCGCCATCACGGTAAAAGACGAAGCCATAGACACCAACAGCCTGATCATGAGCAACGCAAAGCTTCTCAATAAGACCAGGCTTGTTGCTCAGAGTACAGAGAGCAGCCAAGAGCCAGCAATCACCATTGCGGCCCTGGCGAATGTCACTAGTAGTAGGCCCATCAATGTAAAAGCAAGGCTTGTCAAAGATGTCACCGACACGCTTCACGGCCTGAGGCTGCATGTCGAGGCCCGGGGTGTGGTCCTCTATGTTTGAGAGCGATTGAAGACAATCATTCTGGTTAAGCTTGAGATCGGTTTCAATGTCAAAGTGGGGATCGCGATACTTCTTGTTGATGCGACGACACTCCTTGACAATCTTCTCAACCTTGGCACGGCACGTGGCCGCAGCCTCTTCGTACGAGGCATCTGTGGTGGAGGAGCTGACTCTGTTGCCTCTCTTGGCAGCAGCCTGAATGTACGTGTTGGAGGGGATGACAGTAGTAGCTGTATAGCATCAGTCTTTGCTGTCTTTAGTAAAAAAGACCACAAAAGAGAAACATACCCTTGCCCGGGTTCTTGGTGGTGAATTTGCCCCAAAACTTGTCAATCACATGCTGAGGTGTAACCTTTGAGCGATCACCCAAGTCAGCATTAGCAGCAGACCTGTCGGGCGAGGATGACCTCGAAGAGGAAGAAGAGGAGGAAGACATCTTTTTGCTTTGGTGGAGATGGTCGACTTCCTATTGTGTAAAAGCGTCTGGTCTGGCGTGCTTAAAGAAACTTGACAACACCACACACAAACACACACACACAAGACTCTCACTTTGAAAAAAAGATATATGAGTTTAATAGTGAACTCTCAAGAATCTGATAAGCACAAGAAAAACGAAATGGTCAAAAAAGGAAGATGCCCGCCTTTTTATCCCTCTCGTGTTGCTGCCCCCCTCTCTCTATCACATCCCCTCTCCTCAATGCACGCCGAGCAAACTTGCGTTTTAAGCGCCGCTTCAGCTCGTCAGCCCGTCAGCAATTCCATCAGCCGCCAGCTCATCAATCCCCCGGTCTCCATTTTGATACATTGCCTCCTTCTCCTCCGTCTGGAAGGGGGGGGTAACAAAAGTGCAAGGACCTCGGGTCTATCATTTGGTCTCTTGGACTCTCCCCTCAAGGTTGTACAGCCACACTGGTTGGTACCTCAAGATGCATCTCGTAACCAGAATAGGCCGTAACCTCCGATCCTGCAACTGCAATGCATGAGACCTGAAGCAATAGTCCTCACTCTCCCCCAGCCTCTTTCACACTGGCCAGCGTGCGCGGCCCCCAACTTCTTGTCCCCATCAGCCCACCCCGGGTTAGTTTGCAGCTCTGACCCCTCTCCCCCTCGTAGGGCTGGAAGGCAACGGGAACTTTGGTGGAGATGAAGGGAGTGGTTGGTGATCGTTGCGTTGCGGCTGACGACTTTTTTGTGACATGGCACCATGCAAGGCCGGCCATGGTGACTATTCATGGTAATCTTTCTTGTCTTGGCCCTAATGCAAGTGTCCTACAAACGTTTCTTGCTGCTGCGGGGTTGTTTTTGTTCGTCCTGTTTGAGCACCATTTCGCGCTCTTGCTGACGCTAGCATTCTATCTGCATATCAAGACCTACGCCATATGCTGATCTATCCACAACTGGGACGAGTAGATTCCGTATTTAGTGGTGTTTTCAAACATGACTGCATTCGTAATGCGTAACACAGCTGTACATGGTCACCTCTGGTGTTCAGCTCCTGGATAGGCTGTCGTCATCCAAACAACTACCGTCTTTCCCGGATGTAAAGCTATTCATTTTCAACTATTCATTGCCATCTCCGAAACAACTCGGAAGTCCGTTGCACAGCCCGGATACTCATGGTTCGTGCTGGGGTCACTCATGTGGAACGGGGAAAGGTTGAAAGCGTTTCAACAGCCGATTAATCTGAGCAAACAGAGTTCTTTGATGAGCTCTTAGACCGTATTACTGTAGATTCACTTCAGACAGTCAGCTCATGCAGGAGGCGGTACTCAGCAGACGCACTGTGACATGTCCAACAGATGCCTCATCATCTGGCGCCTTGTAGATACTATCCAGGTACAGTCCCCTTGATTACCACCAACAACGTACCTTCAACACCGACATACAATCCAATCCAATCTGTACTAACCTCATAATATCTGCTGATCGCAGCCCTTTTGAGATAACCTGACCTGAGCCCATTTCCATTCATGCATTAGTATACAGTACTGTTAGCCTGTCCAGTCCTTACTCCAAAAATGAAAAAAAAAAAACAGTTTGCCATCCAAACGCCGGTATACCAACATCGTAACACCTCATCTCATCTCATCTCATCTCATCTCATGTCTTGCTGATGCCACTTCGCTTCATTTTTTGTAATGCTTGTGTATCAAATCGTTCGTTTACAACTCTGCCGCAACCACAACTTCACCACCCCCAACCATCAGACCCACGCTTCAACCTCAACCCGCAACCTCACCACAACCACAACCACATCCACGACCACATCTAGACAGCCTTTTCAAAGACGAGGGGGTCTGGGGACACCTTTCACGCTCCCGAGGCTCCCCATCATGACTTCTTCTCTCCCACTCATAAAACTCTCTGTTGTCTGTCTGTCTGTCTGCTGCTCTGTGGGACGTTTTCTTCCGCATCAAAACAGGGTCTCAGTTAAGAAACACCTGTCGTCCACAACACAAACAACATCCTATCCCCCAATTGTCTGTCGTCGATCAATCTGGCCTTCAGCCCACCACTCCACTTCTCACGCACGCGTCCACTGATCTTTTTGCCGCCAGGCGACAACACAAGCTCTCCCGAGGCTTGACCTTACCCGCTCCCAGGCGGGGGGCTTCTTTCTCTCGTCAAAGCCTGAGTCTCTGCGCTTTTTTCTTTTCCAAGCTCAACAACCAACACATCGCCTCGCGGGGTATATCCTTCGCAGGGTGCCGTAGAATTTTTTTGAAAGTCGTTAAGAGCCACGTGACAGCGTCTGTCGTTCAAATCGTAGTAGTAGTCCTTGGGTGAATGATCCAAAGTTCCGTCCGAGGAAAGGTGCCAGATGCGGGAGAACCGCCCAGAGACCCCCTAGTAACCAAGGATCCATGCAAACAAGTCTAGGTGAAAGATGGAAAAAGGAAATATCGTTGGTAGATGTCTTTTCCTGTAACCCAAGGCTTTTCCTCGTTCTGGACCATCCGGGGTAGCAAACACCACTCCGGTTAGCTTGGACGAGGAATCCATGGGATATCCAGGTCAAACAAAGAACGAGGTTCAAAGATGAATTTAGACGGATCCAAGATGCTGAAAAACCAGACCAGCCAAATGGTGCCGGCTAGCATGCTTCGGATCAAAATAAACAAGAACCGGAACAAAGAAATAAGACGAGGGTAAGAGATAAAGGGATAATATGTTCACGTGTCGGCATCAAAAAGAATAAATAGGCAAGAAACAATCTGGCAGCATCCTCAGTTTGACCCCTCAACGAGAGGTATCATGCCTGAGGGGCCGCCGTTGGGCCAAGTGCCTTTTCAGACATGGCCCAAAACGACACCGTATGTACTCTAAGCCACGGGGGCAATAGGAGCAACAGGGGGAGCAGGGACGTTGCTCATGTCAACCTCAGGAGGGATCTCGCCAGGGGCGTTCTTCTGAGGGCAGTCCCGAGAGATGTGGCCGGCCTCGCCGCACTGGTAGCAAGTCTTGCCAGCAGTGTTAAGAGGGCCACCGTTGGGAGCAGTGCAGTCTCGGGAGATGTGGCCGAGCTTGCCGCAGGCGTAGCACTTCATAGCCTGAGCCTGGCAGTCACGGGCAAAGTGGTTGGGGCCACCGCACTTGTAGCAAGTAGCGGGACGGGGGCCGCCAGCGAAACCACCACGGCCGTAACCACCGGCAAAGCCGCCGCGGCCCATGGGGGCACCACGGCCAAGAGCAGGGCCAACAGGGTTAGGGCAGGCGCGCTGTTATTCCGTCGTTAGTCTATGAAGCTTCGAGAGATGGCGATAAGAGCATACAGCAAGGTGACCGGGCTGGCCGCAGTTGTAGCAGCGGCCACTGGTGCCAGTACCGCTCAGGCGGAGAGTAGGGCAGTCAGCCTGGACGTGGCCCAGACCCTGGCAGTGGTAGCACTGCTTGGCCTCGGTGGTACGGGGGAGAGGGCAGCCGTTGGACTCGTGGCCTAGAGAGTATTAATATCGTGACAATAGTTATCGCGGTCAAATAGCATACCAGGCTGCTTGCCTATAAGATGTAAGTTAGCGCTAGTAATCGTTCAAGAGGGAGGGCAAATCCTACAGTTGTAGCAAAGTCGCTCAGCAGAGGAGCAGACCTCGGCATAGTGGCCAACATTGCCACACTTGTAGCAAGCACGTCGAGAAAGAGAAGACATTTTGAGAGTATGTGTCTGGTAACTCGGTTAGTAAGTAAGGCTCAACGAGCATGTTGCAATGTGTGGTTGCGGCGCAGTCCCCTCCGGTTCGTCCCATGGTCGTCCTTATCCAAGATGATGTATAAATCTCGATGCGCGATTATTATGAACCTCGGTATCGAATCCTGGAGGATATTCCATGGCACTGACGTGAAGCCAAGCTCATATTGTCGATCAACCACGAATGCGATCCTTGATGGTAAGCCCCAGGCGACAATCGCAAGCGCAATTTCGGGAAGCGAGCGACAAAGGATCAGACCATATTATCCAGTGCAGCAACGGCGTTCAGGTAGAATAGAATCGCATCGCATTCATAACGTGGGAACGAGAATTGATGACGAGGACGGCGCGATACTTGGACGTTGGTTATCGGCCCTCTTTGATGGTTGGCGTTGGGTGCTGATGTCGAAACCCCGCACCTCATTTCGTTCGGAGGGGTAATATGAGGTTCAGTTCACCATCAAGGCGCGACGTCGACATGCGACGCGACATGATCAAGCGCCGACGCGGTAGACGTTATCATCGAGATGTCGGGTCGCACACGACGATAGCCAAGAGCGGAAGCCGTTTGTAGGTGGACCGATGATTGAAGCATTCGAAAACGCGTGATTTCTTGTCGGCCGGAGGGGGAAATTCGAGTCCATACGCAACAGATCCAGAATGCGACAAATAACCAGTTCGAGTCGGTCGTTTTTTCGGACAATGAGGACTCGAGAGTAAACGTTGCGACAGGAAAGAGGTCGTCATCCAGAGGCTTGTCGCGCAACCAGAGGGGAACGAAGCGAAGGAGGGGCAGCAGCACACGGCAACACAAAAAAACGCAATGCAGCAGCAGTAGCAAAACCACGCTTTTACCGATTGTCACATACCTTTTTGGCCTGTGTAAGGAGCTTGATGGGTAAAGGGAGAAAAGAAAGTTTTAATAAGAATAATATCCAAACGTGTGGATTATGAGGTAGCTTATCCAAAGATGATGATGATGATGATGATGATAATGATAACCAAGTCCCTCGAGAGAGTTGTATCTTTTTCGGTTCTTTGTTTTCCTAAATGGAAATTTATTTTTTTGATTAAAAAAATTTTCGCACGAAGGAAATGAGGGGAGGGACACCACAATGGACGACACACAAAATCAGCCAGTGGACGGACGGAGCCCGCGAATGACTACGACTCGACTGGGAAAACTACCCAACCTAACCTACGAGCGACCAACGGATTCCATTGTGGGTAGATTGTGGGGAGGGGGCGACTACGACTCGGGCAGCAGGCACAAGGCGCGCGTGGGAGTGAGGGAGGGGGGGAGAGCGAAGTAACGGCGCCGGGTTGGGTTCTTTTTTTTTTCTCCTCCCTCTCATCCAGTGGATTTGCTCGTTCAGAATCACGCGCTGAATGAGCATTGACTTGGGGCCCTTGGGGTGGGCATCCTCTTGGGAACGGAATCACGGAAGAAGAGGGCGAAAGGGGAAGGCGATTCATCGAGTCAAGCCGGGGGGTCTGGAGGTCCCGAGTCGAGTCGAAGGGGGCACGGTCCAATCAACAATTGCCTAAAGGCGCCCTTGGCCTCAAACCTTCCCTACCCTCTTTTTGCATCTCGTGAGTCGTAGGTTGCCTTGTCTTGTTCGGGGAAAGGGTGAGTGTGGTCTGAGGGGGAGGGGAGAGAGAGGGTTAATTTTGCCGGCTAGGGAGGATGGATGGAAGGAGGGAAAGCAGGAACCGTCCATGTCTTGCCTTCTGGCCGTGTTCCTGACATGGGTGGGTGATGTTTGGCTCGGGGTATTCACGTGATGAAGCAGACAACCTTGAACTTCATTACAACCTCCATCGATGGTATCTTGAATATCAAGTACAGCTTACTTCTAGCACTGCCTCTCCCGAACCCAACAACCCGAGAATACCTTCCTTCTCTCCATCGACCACTCAAGGATATACCAAGCCTCTCACATCCGGTCGCAGGGGCAAACCGCGTGATATATACCCATCTTCAGGATAACAACAGCCGCAGCCCGGACCAATTCCGTCACGGTTGGATCCAGTCCCCCGAACCTCGCCGCAAGATGTTAATATCCCCTACATACCCGGCCCGGTCAAAAAAAAAAAAAGATGTGCTGATTTCCGGACCCTCTCACCGATCGGGTTCCATCGTCACTGGATCCCTCTCAGCTCAACCCCAGTCCCTCGGCTCAGCAGCCTGAGTGACCAGACGCTGATACGAGTGAGATTCCTTTATAGAAATTCCCTTGTTTATAATTACTTTTTTCTCTGTGTTGAATCATGTGGTATCTATTCGCCAAGTTTGGCTTGCAAGACTCTTCTCTATCTACGTATTTTCTGGTCTCTAACGTTGTGATGCTGTTTAAACTCGCTAACAAGCCGTCATATATGCCGTGTAAAATCATGTACGCTCAATAAAGAGCACCCTCAGTAGGGGCATTTTAAAATCCAAATCCCTCGCATATCCTTCCAGTGAACACAGACGCCCAGCATGACGCTTCCTTCAACCAGATTCCGTTCCAATGTACTTGCGCAAATAGCAGGTCCCCCTTAGGTCGACATTAAAAGACTCGCATCGCTGGCTCATCGATTCCCTTATGCAGTTGGCATTCGAGCTACTCGTCCCACTTCCGAAGGATGCGGTGGGAGCGGCACATCAGTCGTAGGGGCGGTAGATCGAGGAGCCGCCTCGACCACGTAAGAGATGCCGTCCTCGGACACGTAAGAAGGCGGCCGGGGTCCAGACTGAGCTCCAGGTCGCAGCTGAGAAAGATCAACGTCTTCATTACGTTGCCAGAATAAACGGTCGGGATCAACTCGCTACACATTGGTCAGTCTCAACAAATTCACCGCAACTGCAGGATCAAGACGCAAACATACCACTGTTTCTCGCCAACGACCATATGCTGGCGGCTGACACTTTGTCACTTCACTTTCTATGCCGACCGCTTCTTCGTCTCGAGCAAGGACAACCGGGATAGGCACGGGAGGTACAGCGTATCGCGGAGGTCCACGATAGCGTGGGGGTCGGTTTGCACGCATTGCTGCTTCACGATTGCTCTTTATAACAAGGATGCAGAGTCGAACAAGGCCGTGGAAGAAGAAGATTGTTGCAAAGAGGATGACCATAATGAGCATAATGGTCATCTCACGAGTGTTGACCTTGTGGGTCATCGAGAGGGTGAGATCTAAACAATTGATTAATACCCTTTCCCCAGTGGTTGAAGTTTGGTTTTATGTGGTGACTTACAAACAGTGACGAGGATGATAAGAAACAGACCAGACGCAAAACATCGAAGAATCTGCGCTCGCATACGTCTTGACCGAATCCATGGCAGACAAAACATGAAATGCTTCGGATGTCGTCTCGTATTGTTCCTACGAGACCGATGTCGAGATCGAGATCGATCATGATGATGTCGTCGCCTTCGTCGTCGATCAACAACAGATCCTCCAAGAATCTCAGCAAGTTGCGCCTCAATTGGGTCCATATGATCACGACGCTCCCTGCGCTCACGGCGTTCCCGACGAGCCTGTCTCGATTCTGCTGAAGGCGTGGCCACGGGGTCCGGTCTCGTAGGCGAGGATAGTTCCGACGGCTGAGTAAGTGGGAGCAGCGGCGCAGGAGAAGCAGTCGTGTTGCGAGTCTCATTTGTTAGTGATGAATTGTTGTTTCCCCATATCCGGAGGAAGTTTGGTACGCTGAGTACCCGAGAATGTCGATTCGTCTGATTCGGGTTCGAGTCTTGAGATTTGATGCTCTCAATTTCCGCCAGCTGAGGTTGCGGATTCGTCGATTGAGGTTGACCGCGACGGAATAATCGAGAGAAGGGGTTATTCGAACGAGACTCTTGCATATCGGGCTGGCCTTCGACGTCGACATTGCTTCCGTTAGAGTCTCCCTGGCGCTCCATATGAGCTTGTCGAATGAGATCGGAGCGCAGTCGCTCCATGGCAGGGCTATTCAAGTTCATCGTGTTTTGTAAACACGATAGCGCGTAGGCCGTTACGTCTCGAACAAACGACTACGCGGACAATGTCGTGGTATTAATTCGATAGCAGACACAAAGAGGTAAGCACTCTCAAGGCAAAAGAGGTTGTCGTAGCATCAGGGGTAGCATCTCGGTCATGGTTTGGAGAGGGCAGGGGCAACAAGATAAATGGACGGTTCAAGAGCCCGTCTTGAACCTCGCTCGACGCAACACGCACAAGAGGTGTGAACGAAGACGGCGATGATAACAAGGAAAAAGAGAGACAAGAAATCAATAAGAAAAAGAGGGGACAAAAGGTTGACGACCAGCGCCGCCGGGTTGAGATGATCTAATTACCTAGTGGGCTCTCGAACGCCCCGTCGAAGGAGGTTCATGTGTTCGTACGAGACCACGGACCCCCCTAGCCAAGCCTAAACGACCCATGATAACGGGTCCCCCGACCAGAGGATCAGGGACCGTGCCAGGGCGAACCCAGGGATCGATGTCGCGATTCTGCGACATGGGGCCCTGTTTTAGAGGCTCAGAATGGTCCCTGAAGACGGTCACGGCTGAACAAGGAACAAACGTCCCCGTTTTCTGATTTGTGATTGATTGCAGAGACTTTTTTTTACTCTGTTTGCTGTTCTTGACTGGTTGCGGGAAAACGAGACATGACTCTGTCTTCTTCTCATCCCTTGTCAGTTTCCCCCTGGCTTTTTTCTAAGAGATAAACACGCCATGCCTGCAACCGGCCTAACATCAACGAACGGCGCGCACCGTAGCTAGAAAAACGTGGGATGTGGAGAACAATAGTCGAAGCTTTAACACCATCCAGGGGCAGACTCCGGAGTAAGGGTGACGAAAAACATGAGACTAACTGAGTAGTGTCGGGATAACCGTAAAACCCTCAATTTTACCTTTTTATACTGTACTCAAAGACAGATAACATGATATTCTAAGACTTATGCTTTCTATTGATATCCTCTTTGAATGAGTTTTCTTCCAAAAAGGTGGTCAAATCAACGATTCAAGTCAATACCGTCGTGATGATCTGGTAGCATCAGTCTCGCGCTTTTTGTCACCCACAACACTCTCTCAAAAAGCTAGTCTAGATCCGGCGTCCGTGACTCTGTTTTGACCGTCTCGGGTAAAGGCACGCCCTCATTTTCTTGCCGCGGCAATTGGCCAACCACGACCTGCAGAGGGAGCACCTGAAACCTGAGCTCTCACTTTTCCCAGCTGAACAAAAAGCAAACCACACGAGGAGCACGTAACGATTGGATGGTGATGAAGGGATGGGCTTTGTTCGAGGGGGAGCGCGTCACAGCTTATCGAGGATACAAAAGACTATTGGAAGACGTCTGTTTCCCTTTGATCTTGCGTTTCTCTCCCCGTTTGCCCGTGGAGGAGACGCAGGGACCTACTATCCATCAACTATTTGCTGATAGTGAGATTGCCTCGACGACCATGGGACATGATGATTGCGACAGACACCGTGCCCCCCAGCTCAAGCTCCTCATGTAATTACAAAAGTCTTACATGTCTCATACTTGATACATCCACCTGAACGCCTCAAGCCCTTCCCGATGCTTTCAGAATCAAAACAATTATAACATGCAGGCTCCAATAAGTTGCGCTTTTTCTAGCCCTCACGAAACACCTCCGCCAAGACGACAAGTGTTGCCGCTCCCTGACAATAGTTGGCAGATTAAGCCACGTCAAACTTGCTTCACGATCGAGTTTTGCTGGACATGTTGCCAGAAACGATTTGCCCTTCGTGAGTTGGCTTATTATTGCCCCCCCTCGACAAGGAGTTGTATCAAGGGCAGACCATCGTTGGCGAACCTTCGTGTTGTTGACACGCCATTATCTCGAAATAGTTCAAAACACGGACAATGGCAGAATTAGGATGTTGCTCAGCACGTGTTGCTGGCTCATTTCAGCTCGCCAAGAAGCATCTTGCGGTCCGATGATGCGGAAAGTACTGAATTCTCCGTTAGCTCACAACTCAAAGGTCCTGTCGGCGCAAGAGACTTACAGATGGGTTCCTTTCCTGGCGAGAATTCGGCGCAGTTTACAGTACCCTTGTGACCGGGAAGCTTGTAAGCGAGTTTGCCAGTCTCGCTCGACCACACCATCACTGTGCCGTCACCTGATGCTGCTGCGATTCTCTTGCCTTCAGAGTCCCAGCTAGCACCCATCAGGTTCTTCTCCAGACCCATTGTCGCACCATCAAAAGTCCGAATGTGTCTCTCCGTGGGAGCAAACGGCCGAATATCCCATGTCCGTACAGTCGAGTCCATGGCATAAGACACGAGCGACTGAGAGTCGGGTGAAACTCTGAGTGACATGATGGTATCCGAGTGTCCCAGCATCGAGTAGATCACTGCCTTCTTCCTCAAATCCCACACGCGAATGTCGTTATCAATACCGCCTGCGTATATTTCGTTGCCAGCTTCCGAGACAGCCACGGCAGTGACGGGGAATTCGGTCTGGATATAGTCGACGGCATTCTTCGATCGGGGATCCCAGATTCCAATGGTCGAGTCATCACTGCCACTGACCAGTAGCTCCTCTCCTCGCCTGCTGATGCCCACTGTGTTGATGATTTCCTCATGTCCGACGTATCGACGAATTCGCGTTCCAGATGTCAGATCCCAGCTCGCAAGATGCATGTCGGCGGATGCACTATAAAGGATTTCCGAGTCGCGCGACCATTGTAGATCCAAAATCGCACCGCGGTGCCCGTTCAGTATTCCGTAGTTCTCGCAATCGCCATAGGTTCGCCAAAGCACTGAAGAGTTAGCCCATGCTGCACGCGTCACGTCGTTGTGCTCTTACTCAGAGATCTATCCATTGATCCAGACGCAATCAAGTTCCCAGTAGGATCAAACTTCGCTGTGAAAATCTCGCCCGAATGTCCTGACAGCTCCATAACAGGAGCTTGAAGGGCACTGGTTCTTGGGGCCTGTTCAAGTCAGTCTTTCAACGTCTCCACGGTCTCGAGATCCATCAACTCACACTCTGAACGAGGGCATTGCTAGACGCGTTAAGACGCGCGAGAGCGCCAGTTGAAGAGCTAACATTTTGTCGCTTCACGAGCGACTGAGACGAACCCGGATCGTCGTCGGCGGGACGCTTCTCTGCGGACATGTTGGGCTCGGTAGGGTTTCGAAGATCAACTGTGATGCAATGCGACGCTGATTATCCAAATGCGCTCGACCCTGGCGAACTTTTAGAGCTGTGAAGTGAGCTTGGAGCTGCCTCTTGCATGCAGCACGACGATGGTGGTGGGCATGGGAAGCAAATCGAGTAGCAACGGTTGATTGGTGGCCGGGCCGAGAGTTGTTCCTGGCATCGGCGCTTCAACACTCCGTCCACCGACTTCCAGGGTGACGTTGGGAACTGGCCTTCACTCCTGCGCTGGTGGTCCAAGATTCACGATTCACGGTATTCTTTACGGCTTTGAGTCTGCCATTGCCTAAGCTGTTTCATCTTACCTTCATATTGCCCAGATCTCCTCCGCCTAAATACCGAGTTCGTCTCACGTCCTGGGCTTGGTGCGCCCCGCCAGATCCAATCCCCATCCGCAATGTCGGCCAGCAAAGCGTCCCGCGTGGGCGAGGAGTATGTCGACCCTCAACACCAGCTCTATCGCCAGAATAACATGTATACTAACGTTGCGATAGAATCTGGAAGTACGCGAAAACCGATCGATCCTTGGCGCAAATGTTTGTCTGACTTGGAACCACAGAACCCGAATCGACAAGGTCAATGCTGAACTGGTCACATTAACATACGGAACCATCGTCGCACAACTCTGTAAAGACTACGAGAGCGACTATGTCGAGGTCAACAAGCAGCTCGACAAGATGGGCTACAATATTGGGCTGCGACTGATTGAGGACTACCTTGCCAAGTCCAATACCATGAAGCGATGCGCCAACTTTCGCGAGACGGCCGAGATGATTGCCCGTGTATGTGCGCATCATAAACATGGAAAAGAAGCCAACTAACAGGATCTCAGGTCGGATTCAAGATCTTCCTCAACATCACCCCCCAAGTTACAAATTGGACGAGCGACAACGACCAGTTCTCACTTGTGTTTGAAGAGAACCCATTGGCCGACTTTGTCGAGCTTCCCGACGACGGACGAGCACAAGATCAACTCTGGTACTCCAACATCCTGTGTGGCGTACTCCGCGGGGCTCTAGAGATGGTGCAGATGCAAGTGGAGGCTCACTTTATCAGTGATATCCTCAGGGGCAACGACAGCACCGAGATGAGGGTTTCGCTGATCCGATACATCGACGATGAGCTTCCACCTGAGGATGACTGAGCGTGTCACGGACAGCCAAGACAATGATTGGACGGAAACCGCATAGAAGACGATCGGCAGGTCAAGCTCTTCATTCACATATAGGAGCCAGGGGAGGTCATCTACGAGAAGCCGCTACACAGCATCTATGACGATCTGGTGCCGATCAAGGCAATATTCTGAACAACCCGAGATGGATGGGCAAGATGCGATTTTGAGTGTAGAGCTAGGGATCATGGCACGTGTAGATACCCATAGAAGAGGCCGGCTGTCAGCCACGTGCGAGGCTAATAAGGAGAGGCGCATACCTCAACCTCAAGCGCTTCACGCTGGCGCATGTCAAGATCAAGTTATTTGAAGTCATAGAACAACTTGATGGAATTTATTGCAATGCCGGAACAGGAAGAGAGAAATGCCAAGTCAAGTAAACAATTCAGCCTGGTGCGATAAACCTCAACCCCGCCGGATAAACAGTTGATGTTGCTTCGGATTACACGGATAGATTGATAAGAACCCCCCGCGAAAGGGGACAACGATACAACACAAGTGGGTTAGAGCAGCCGACGGGATGGATTGTCAGTGAGACAAGATTTGATAGTGGAGGTACATCTAAGAAACGGACCCAGTGGAAACTCAGGCCAGAATGACGGCCACTCAATGTGCCTGCCTCAGGCAACTGGGCCTACTTTTCAACTCCCTTTTCACCCGCAGTCTCAAGAATACGCACTCTGGTTTGAAATTTACGTACCTGCACACTCAAGCATGGCGTCCCAGCCGCATGGAAGACATCCGCCTAGAAGAGCCTAGAAGGCCAGGCTCCATCAGGGTCCTGTGGGGTGACGCGATTGCTTGAGCGTCAAGCCCCTGAAGAGCGGGCCTCTTCCCGTCCATACCAAGCTCCCAGGGCCAAGCGCGCTGAATCCCGTGCATCTCCCACTGAAGCTCACTGGACTCGATGAGCCTCACAGGGCAGTCACGGTCGGGTCGGCGTCTAAAGTTCCTTCCAGGCCGGCCGAACGCGGGTCTGGAGAGAGTCCTGGGGCTGATCCATCCCCCGGTTGTCGGATTCCAGCCTCTTTTCTGCATGGGCACGTATCAGCTTCAGCCTTGAGGTTTAAGCGATAGTCAATCCGCAAAACAATGTTGAAAGAAGGGAATAAAATAAAAGAGATTGATTGAAAGATACTTATCAATGGCTCCAGGTAATGCAATTTTTTATCTTCAATTAACTCAGAGATCTATCGGGAACCATCCCGATGTCCTATCCCTTTAACTGCATTTTCTCCCTTTAACTCATGATCGACCTGACCCCTTAGCCGCAAGGACTCTCATCAGAAGGCTTGTGGATCTGCCCCAGGCCCAAGGCTTCCAAGTCCAGCCTTGTCATTTCGCCTTTTGCCTTTTTGGCGCAGGTATTTGTGTACTTGTAAATTGCTTGCGTCTAGCCGTTTAATGGAACGAGACGCATCACCACCGTTCCGGGTCAAGCCAACAATTAAAATGGAAAAAGTCGTTCAAGAGATGCCGTAGACTGGACGACGACGAGGATTATCCAATTGGAAGGCAAAAATAGGGAGGGAATGGAAGGGGAACAGCGAGAGGAAAAGTTTCTCGTCCTCCCACCGCCCCGACCAGCGAGCGACCACGTTTTTTCGCCCACAAGTGTCTTGCTCCCTCTCACACCCTCTCCCCATTGATTACTCTCTTTCTTCCTCCTCCATCACCTCACTTTGCTCGGCTTAGTGCCGCCTCGGCTTTTGCGACTTATCTGCGAGCGTGAATCTCACCAAAGTTCCCCTCGGCCTCAGATCAGACAGAAGAGACAAGGACGGCTTTGACTGGGTCTCTCGTCTCTTTCAGCCGCCCTCCACTCAGTGTCCGTCGGCAGCCTTTGAGTTGAGCCTCTCCGTTTGCTCCAGTCCAGTGCCGTCCGGTACCTCAGCGCCCAGGTACCTTACATACGGTAGCGAGGTACCTGTCCGACCTTGGGGGCGGTTCCGCTGGCTTCTCCGAGTTGCGCTACGGACCCAGAAGTACCTGCGATTCGCGTGCGTCTCCCGCCGGATCACAAGTACCCTCCCACCCCTGGCAATCGACCGACCCCAGTCACGTTCTTTTTTTTCTGGCA
The DNA here is from genome assembly GCA_013363205.1 of Fusarium tuaranense. Taxonomy (NCBI): domain Eukaryota; kingdom Fungi; phylum Ascomycota; class Sordariomycetes; order Hypocreales; family Nectriaceae; genus Fusarium; species Fusarium tuaranense. The sequence goes on along the minus strand of JABEEN010001168.1, from coordinate 15,796 downwards.
GAACCCAGCGCTGTCCTGCACTGAGCAACTGAGGCAGGCCATCACCTCAGGCAAGGGACAAGCCCGGCGCCCACTTTCCACTCCCAGTTACCTCGACACTCCGCCAAATCCAACCTACACCACCACCCGACACCATACTACTACTCATTCTCATACTCCCCCCAACTCATCACCGCGACATCGACTCTCGGTCGACCATCGCATCGCCGTTGCGGCTTCGCTCTTTTTCATTTCTTCCCTCAGCTCGCCGTACATCATCGCCGATTGCCGACACGAGACACGATCCTCCCAATTCCCGCTTCCTGTCACTCGCCTCTCATCTCCCAGTCTCGCGATCCTCGCGACCCTCGCCCCCCGCCCGACCGCGCGCCTCACATCTTGGACCGCGTCCACGGGTCCTCAGCTTGGGACTCCTCCGCGCCTCGTGGGATCGCTGCCCGTCACGTCCACGTCGGGAGGCTGCCCAGCGCCGCTCCGCCTGGTGGCACGTCCCCCGTGGCTACACGAGCCCCCCGTCTGCTGCTGCCGCCATCGTCGCCGCCGCAGCAGAGCCTTTAGGCCTCTCACTGCTTCTTCTCCTGTCGTCTCCTAATCCGCCATGGCCATGAATCCAAACGTTAACATGGCCAACATGAACCCCATGGGCGGCCCTGTTGGCGGTGCCCCCATGCCCATGATGAACAACGGCGCCATGAACCCTCAGGCTGCTGCAGCCGCTGCCGCCGCCGCCGCGTCTCGCCAGCAGCAAGCAAATGATAACCAGCGCAGCATTCTCAACACATACATTTACGAGTACTTTATCCGCATGGGCATGTACGACTGTGCCCGTTCGCTTTTGTCGAGCGATCAGCAGGTCAACGTGCTCAAGGACGGCGCGAACCGTCGTCGCGACGAGAACGGCAATCTCATCAACGGAGTCGGCGACGACCCCATGGACACCGACTCCAAGGACGACATCGACGCCAAGCTCCCCGACGATCTGCCTCCGCCGAAGCTGCCCATGCCCGCCTCCGATACATCCTTCCTCTACGAGTGGTTCTCTGTCTTTTGGGACATATACTACGCGCAGCGCGCCAAGAGCAACAACAACACTATTAACCAATATGTTGCACACACCCAGGTATGCTTGTTTCCTTGAGTTGTCCCGTCAGTTGCTGCCATACCGGGCATGCCATCGTTGGTTGTCTTGCCTCCTATCGAGAATTGAGTCAACCGCGCTGGCTACTCGTGTCCCCCTAACATTTGGTAACCACTTTCGCTGGTGGCCAATGCTGACCCTCGGTGGCAATGTAGCAACAGTCCCGGCTAAAGCAGAATCATCAGCAGGAACTTCTGCGCCAGATGCGACCAGACATGGCCCAACAACAATACCAAATGATGCGAAACATGCAGAATGGCAACATGGCTGCCATGAACATGAAGCAGCCTCTTGTCCGCACTGCCATGGCTAACGCCAACAAGTAAGCATTCCTGTCAGCGTAGCTTGAGAACTAAGCTCACTGTTTCACTTAGCCCTCAGATGCAGATGGTCCAACAGGCCAAGCAGAACCAGATGCAACGAGACCCTTCCGGCATGGACGGCCGGGACAGACCCTCCTCTCCAGCTTCTGGGGAGAACGCTCCGTCGCCGTCCAAGCGACAACGTCTCGAAGGCGGCCCTTTCAACCCGAACCAGCCCGGCGCCATGATGCCTAATGGCCGTCCTGGTCAGGGTATGCCTGGACAGCAGATGCCCGGCGGTCCTAACGTCGCCGCCGCTCAGCAGATGCTTACCGCCAATGGCATCAACCCCAACACGCTACATCCGCAGCAGCTGCAGACATTTGTAAACGCTCCTCCCGCCGCCCAGCAAAAATCGATTGCCACTTACTCTCAGAACCTCCAGCAGCATCACGGAACCCAGATGGGTGGTAACAAGATGCCCAATGCCCCTCAAGGACAGGGATCGCCGATGATGGCCCAAGGCCCCGACGGAACCGCTCTCAACGCATTCTACAACCCGGGCGAGATGGGTGGTCCAGGTGGCATGAGGCCGGGACCTAACGGTCCTCAGACTGCCGGGGGCAGTAACCATGCCCTCCAGGACTACCAGATGCAGTTGATGCTCCTCGAGCAGCAGAATAAGAAGCGACTCATGATGGCTAGGCAGGAGCAAGATACCATCGGCAACGGTATGCCCAGAGAAGGCGGCCCTGGCCAACCCGGTGGCCCACCAGGACCTAACGGACAATTCCCAGACACATCCCCTCAAGCCATGCGAGCCGGCGCTTCACCCAACCCTGCTGAGCAGATGAAGCGCGGCACACCCCAGATGAACAACTCGGGCATTCCTTCACCTGTCCCCGAGGGAGGTCAGTCACGCGGCTCTCCTAACCCGGCGATGAACTTCATGAACAACCACGTGGAACCTGGCATGGCACCTCACTTCTTTAAGGGAATGGAGGGCAACATGGCTGGCCAACCACCTATGAACGGTAACATGCGGCCTCCCAGCTCGCATCCTGGGCAGCCTTTCAACGGGCAGATGACACCGCAGATGATGGCACAGGCACAGGCACGTCAACAGCAGGCCCAGCAGGGTCAACCAGGACAAGGACCGCAAGGTCAGCAATGGCCACAGGGACCCAATGGCCAGATGGTGCCTCAGCAGATGCAACAGGCCAGCCCTCAAATTCAGGGAACGCCCCAACAGCGATCAATGCCTCCTCCTCAGGCACCACCGGCGAACAACGCCAACAACCGGACGACTGCTTCGCCTCAACAACCAGCGGCTGCTCCGCCTACCCCTAGCCAGACTAACAAGGCAGCTCCCAAGAAGAAGGAATCCAAGGCGGCCAAGGACAAGGTAATTTTGACTCTACTCATGCCTGGAATTCATATTGACAAATCTCGTAGCGTACCGCTGCCCAGAAGAAGTCGAATCCCAACCTCAACAACGCGGGTGCTACTCCTTCTGGCGAGAACAATGACCAACAAGAGACTCCTACTCCCGCAACTCCCATCAACGCCAATGCCAACCTCAAGAACGGACAGGGTGGACAGAACAACCAGCCTACCACAGCACCGGCCCCTGCTGCTCCCGCGGTTACAACCAGTGCTCCTCCAGCTCCTCCAGTGGCTCCTCAGAACCACGACCCTAACCAAAACATGGCTATGGATAACACCTTTGGCGGCATGGTATGTGCAATTGTACAAATAGTTCTAGACGAGATTGCTAACTCTGAATGCAGTTTGATATGGGTCCTAGCATGGAGCTGGCAAATCCTATTGACGGCAGTAACGTGCTCAACGACTTTGACTTTGACTCGTTCCTCCACGACAATGATGGAGACAACGGAGCATTTGCCTTCCCGGAGGCGTTCTCGATGGGCGACGAAATTGGGGCGGATTAATGGCACTTGCGAAAGAGTTGGGTCGGCATTACGCATCTTGGGTCACACTTAATCAGGCATCATTCGTCACGGCGTTTTATGTGGAAACTATATCATGGTCATGCGGCGATAGGTCTTGGAGGATTTCCCTCCTCCGTGGTGGCTTCAGGGGAAAAGAGCCTCTATTTGTTTTTGTTTTGTTTTGTCTTGATGTTGTTTACGTTGGCTGTTGTGTGGTGTGATAGTGGATGGATGGATGGATGTATGTGGTGGTGGTGGTGATGGTGACGGAGGTGTTGTTGCTGTTGTTGCCGTCAGTCGTTGCTCAAGCTGGTTCCCTACTAAAGCTCGTTTCGACACCCCCTTTTGCGTTGGCTTTTTCCTTTGGGACTCATTCACACGCTCCTCGCACGTCTCCTTTTCTTTCTACTTTTTGTGGATCTCTCTTTTCTTGCCTCTTCTCCTGTTGGTTGTTTGATTTGTTTCTGGGTTCCCTTGGGGTGGTTGTCTGTGGGGAGAAGCAAGAAAGAAAGAGATGAGATGAAGTCAGTTCAGTTGGTTAGGATCCTATCTATGGCTTGAGAAGCCATTCTGTGTAAAGTGTTGGTTGTTTATTACTCGGTGTATCGATGTTGGCGAAAAATCACATACCACGTTTGCATTTCATTAGTTGCTTTTTTCTCTCTATCGTTGAAGCAGGAATAAAAACTTCAAGTTTCATTAGTTGTTCGTGATGCAAGTGAAGTACTGTATGCATGACGCATTAAATGTCTATATCACTGATTCATGCTAATAATGACACCATCTCAATGAGTCAACGATTATGCCTCTGCTTAACTGCAGTCATAAATATCGTAGTGTTTTCTTTTCCATCTACCTAGATATCTACACCAATCCGTTGCGCCAGCGTTTTTCATGTGGGGGTATCTATAAGATTCTAAGACAAAGAAAAGAAACATGACAACAAAAAAAGCTGGTTTATAAACAGAGGCGCTCTCAAAAACACGGTAAATCGTGAGGCTCTTTTTTTTTTCAGCCGTCATGTACTGTGTTAACTCTCGTGTTCCCACGAGTTTGTGTGAAGAAGAATCAAGGTGGCGCAGCCGGAGGGCTGGCAAAGAGAAGCAGAGACAAATATCGACTGACGTGCTCCGTCTATGTAGTTTCGTAGACGGCGACGTAGGCGACTTCGAGCATGTTTTCGTAACCATCCTGAGTAGCATCGTTGGGGTCACCCTATTTCTTTGTTAGTGTAAATTCTTCGGATATCTCTCTTTGGGGATCAACTTACAGGCCAGTTACCACCAACAGCAACGTTGAGAAGGATGTACATGGGAGAGTGAGCAAGCGTAGCCCAAGTTCCCTCGTCGCCAAGCTGAGCACCAGTCAGGGAGTGGAAGGGAGCTCCGTCGAGCAGCCAGTGGATGGTCTCCTGCTGCCAGTTGTCGGGCCTCCTGTCCACGACGATGGACCATGTGTGGAAGCTGTTGTCGGGAATTGCAACAGCCTGTCCGAGACCCTCGGGCTCGTTGCAGGGACCGCCGCCCTCGTGGCCGCAGTGGACGGTGCCGTAGCCAGTGAGGTCGCCGTTGACTCGCTCAAAGATGTCGAGCTCACCGCAGAGGGGCCATTGGGTACCCTGGCGCATGGCATCGCCGAGCATCCAGAACGCAGGCCAGATACCTTGCTTGTTGGCAGCCTCTCCAGTGCGCAGGGCAGCTTCAACACGCATGGCCTTGCCCTCGGGAGCATGCCATGCCTTCTTGGACTCGAGGCGTCCAGAAGTCCACTCGCCATTGGATTCCTTCCAAGGAACAAGCTGAAGGGTGTGACCGCCCGAGAGTTGAATGTTTCGGTTGGATTCGGAGTACTCCTGAATCTCGTTGTTGGTGTTGATGTTGAGAGCAACGTTCCAGTTAGACTCGCTCGGGGCGCAGCCCTGACATCCGTTAAAGTCGTCCTGCCAGACAACCTTGAAACCGGGACGGTTGGGGCACTGAATGGCCGAGGCGAAGGGAAGGACGCCGGCGAGGAAGGGGAGGAAGTTTCGCATGTTGATGATGGTTGTTGTCGATCTTTCGTGGGTTTAGATGCCGTGTAAGTCGGGAATGGCTTGAAAGGTGAAACTAGCCCGTGCGGAAAGATGTACAGATCGACTGTGTTGAGAATTTTGTCTTAAAAAATAGACCAGAGCTAAATAGCAAGAAGCAAAAAAAGAGTCACAGCCCGTGAGAGAAAGTTGATATCAAAGTTGTTGTTGAATGAGGGTAAAACGCCTCCTGGGCTAAAAGGAAGGATAACCGAAGAAGGCGGGTTGGTTATTTTGTTTGTCAAAGGAAGGGAAGGGTCTAGATATGAATATCTAGACGGTAGGGAACGTATGAAAGGAAACGAAAAACACACACAAAAATGGGCTGGACTCAAATGGTGGTGAAGCGAAGAAAGGGTGGCTGGCGGGGACACTGGTATGTGGATGTTTTTATATCTACGCTACAAAGATGGGAAACCTTGAAAATCTTCCATACAAGGAACGTTCTCTCCTCGAGTGGAGAAGAGGAGATTTGGCAAACGAGATGCAGGACCAGTCCAAGTGTGTTTTGGCCTTGGGCTATAGAGGCCGCCACCCCGGCGCATAACACATATCCCCCCGGGGCTAGGCATGGGGGGGGAGGAGAGAAAGAAGGGACGATAACAAGGTCCCCCGGGAAAAGGCATGAATGAATGGATGAAAAAAAAGTAACACTGCTAAAGCAAGCAAAGTGGGAACGTTGGTAGGTTCCATAGCCCGGTCGAGAAGCAAGAGCCAAGCGCGGTAAACTCATGCTTAGCGGGTGATGATCAGGGACGAGACCAAGGACTGTGATATGATACGTACGATATGGTAGTATAACAACGGGCCTTTAATTCGTCCAGGGTTCTCTCTTCCGGATTGGGCATTGGAGAGAAACATCCCGGCGGGAACGGACGTTCCGGGGGTGTGGACCGGAGGTAGAGACACACACCAACTCTTGGAATAAAACCCAGGCGTTTGTTGTGGCGACGCATGATTGGAGAATCTGTATTCTTGGGTAAATTTCCAATCAGGGGCTACATTCATGGAGGATTCGCCATGAGTGCACAGCAGTTGAAACGCCGCCAAGTGGGCAAGACGCGACGACTTCTCCAACCGATATTCATGCTCTTTTCTTTACTCAAATCTTGGCTGAAGCATCTTGGAAATCTTGGCCCCAGAGACAAATGCGTAAAAGAGGCGTTCGCAAGCCGCCGCCACGCCCGTCGCCTCTGGAATGGGCCGCGCAATTGTCTAGACTTTTTGACAGGGAACATGTCACTCACTCCACGATAACCCCCATGGATATGAAACGGGACAAGAGCAAGGTGTGTGTGCGCGGCTTAAAAAGGGGGCGCCAGGGGTTTTGCTTCGCTGGCTGATGTGCAAGACGACTTGCAGGGAAAGGTCAATGGCATTGTAAAGCCAAGACCATCAAAACGTTTGAATCATGGCTATTGTTGGAGAGGAGCTGAAAAGAGATACGAGTAGTAAGTCTAATCTAGACTTGGATAATCTGTTTCTTCAAGTATTTTTGGAGTCTTTATTTTTGGATTTCCCTTGCCTGGCTGTTCCTATGCCTTTTATTCGTATCAATCGATTCTATACCCCTTTCAGCAAAGCGCCATCTCAATACCATGCACGCTCTTTGGCTCGAAGGTTCCTCTACCCTACAGAAAATCAACCATTTGACTTTTGTAGCGGTAGATCCTCCATGATTTATCCCAGTAAACCTTCAGTATCGCCAAGAGAAAATAAAGAAATCCTGTAGACGATCGACAAGTGTCAAAGTGGACCACGTTCTCTCTATTGTATGTAATGTTATGTATGGTCGCTTCTTCAACAACTCATCTTCTCAAGTGTTTCATCACTTTAAAATGAGACTTTTAGCGGTGTAACCAACCAGAAGCTCAACTTGCCCTGACAAGAAAAACTTTTTTGTTTGACGATTGATGCTGGGTGAGTTGGCAGACTTGGAAAACCCCCACACACCAGGAATTCTGAAACAATGCATCTCTCTGCCCACCTTGACTTGCAGCATTAAAGCATGCTCTTTATCGCTCGCACGTGTCCTAGTAGAATGGTTCGAGACTCTTGAGTTTGTCTCTTTCAGGTTGGTCAAGTTTGATACCTGTTCCTCGGCACTGCAGCCAAGCCTTCACCGTATCCAACAGCTCACAGGTCGCCCTGCCATGTCGCTGCCACCTGAAATTGCGTTTATACGTTGTAGGTTTGAGTATCCCCCCGGGCCTCAGTCGTCAGACATTCGGATCGGGTCCAGCTCACCGAGTCTCTCGTTGAGTTGTACAATCGTCTTTTCAAAGACGCGAGCTGCATCCATCTGCAACCTCATCTCGTCGTCATCCTCGACACCGCCCCATCCGTTGACTCCAGTGTCTGTGTCGGCATCCATGTCAATATCGGTATCACTGTCTTCCTCTTCCTCATCTTCCTCGTCCTCGGCGGGGTCGGTCATCATTTCAACCATCAAGACACGGCATTGGTCGACAAGGCTTCGACAACGAATCATCTCTGTGGTTGTCATGCCCCCACGTAGTCCATTCTCGAAACCTGGCAGTGACTCGTTGGTCTCAATGTCCTTCCCAACCAAAAGACTTGAGAAGCAGTGATCTAGCTTGCGAAGAAGCGCGAACGACGCCTTGGGTGCAGGAGGAAACCCTCGCACGTATCGCGTAAACTCGCTTGTGAGACGTAGTAAGAAGGGTATTTGAAGAGTCGCTGCCCAATGAATGTTAGCACGTTTCAAAAAGAATGACCAGTAAACTAACGAGTGCCCGATCGCCATAACACATTGACAACGCTGTCAAGATTTTGGCACACCTCGCTGAATTTCTTATAGCCAATGACTGAGTCGCCAGGTGCAGGAGTGCTAAACTTCTTGACGTATCGTCTTGAGGCCAGCGTGAGTTGTTCCTCCGCGAATCTCCGAACTGTGTACTCCTTGCGGCCGTTAGGCACTAGAGCTTTAGTTCTTGGCGAAGGGAGACCTGGGATATTTGTCGCAAATGATGATGCTGAAGAGGGAGCAGGGGAAGGAAGGCCGCCGACTTGCGGTGGTAGGAAGCCTCCTGGGCCGGGGGAGTTCATGTCGTTGGACATGATGGCGAGTGACGATGATCAAGTAAGTGTCTTGAAAGACCGAAGATGAATGAGAAGTCGCAATATCGGTGTTGAGATTGAGATTAATGGATGTGCGATTGATGTAAATGGAGGAGTTGGAGGGGAGCGGGAGGGAAGGCGTTCCTTTAATGATCCATCTTTCTTTGTCTTTGCGATTTGTTTCAGAGTTTAAAGCCGAGTTTTATAAAGCAATGCAGCCAAATATCGCAGAGAAACTCGATTAATTGGGAATATGTAGGCCAAAATACCAGAAATAACGTCTTTCTAAAGAGTCGCGGTTCACAATCGCACCCCGCGAAGAGGATGACGGAGGCCTTGATGATGCTCAGTCATGGTGGGGTAAGCATGAGTGAAGCGGTACGTACCTTGCAGCAATCCATCCAATGGCGTGGGGGATTAGACGCTAATCATGTGATATTAGCCGCTATCGCTCATAGCCGCGTTATCGGCACTCCGCATTGGAAAAGCTTCAATCCAAGTGTATCCGAAAATTTCCCCCCATCGACGAACATTGAAGAATCTCAATCATCACCGCAGTCGCGTTAACCTCTATCGCTCCGAGACGCACATACACACACAATCAAGATGCCTCCCAAGCGAATTTACGTCGAAAAGGCCTCGCGCCGTGCCCCCAAGGGTGTCCTCGCCTCCACTTATGACGCTCTTACCTCCTCCGAGAACGCCGCTTTTGTCCGCAGCATTGCCATCTTTGGTGTAAGCTATGGTTTCCCTCGCTAGAAAATTCGAAGCGACTAGAAGTATGAGACTAACGCATTGGTTCAGGCCGCTGTGACGTTCCTCTCCAGCTCATGGGGCGAGATCCTCCTGCCTCCGTAAGTCAACCCAGCCGAACAACCACATCAACGAGCCATATCTGACCCAAGCGCAGTCAGTAAATAACCCGCATCAATTACGCGATCGATGAATTAAAAAAGAGGCGGAGCATCATGATATGGGGGAATCGCGAGGAGACGTGCTGCTCCCCCCACCATGAGACAAATAATCAACAACAATTGTACATTAGATGCAAACGGGGTGTACGCTTAGAACAGATGGGAGATTTCACGACGAACCCTGTGCCTATCGGGAAAAATGAGGGCATTCATGATATGAAGGGTAGAGAAATCAACATGGGCCATTGTGGCTGACTTTTGGTTATGACACAAAACAACACAATTCTTCTCTTGCTTTTGCTTTGTGTTGGAAGTCTTTTCGCGATAGGCTTCGCATCTTGCATCTTCACCGTGGTAACCTAACGGCGACTGCGGCAGGTCGTGCCTGCCAAAACATAAGTTTCTCTCATAGGAAGGAGCGAATCTGTTCACCTGTCCCAATCACACTACAACCTCACATTGGCTATGGAAAACTGATCCTCTCAGCTTCATGTTCAATCCTCATCCTTGCAATAGATTTTGACGGCATTACACTCGATACTTCTGGCGACATCCAGGTATCACCAGGCGACCATCTTCAACAGCGTTACCAATCAACAACAACAGCTTGAAAGCTGTACTTGAAGGCTCAACATGGCTACGCCGACATCTCCTTCGATGCCTCCCTCGCGCAAGAATATCTCTGATGGCTCAGACAATCGCAGTCGAATGACTGGCAACACTTTCGCTCAACTTGTTTCCAAATTCGAAATCCTCGATGCCATGTCCTCAGCGAGTACTCGAAGGGATTCACATGTTCCTCCCAGAGCCGTACCAGCTGCTGCCGTTGCTTCTTCAGCAATCATCGGACACGGCCCCTTCAAGCCGTCAACTTTCAAGTCTCGAGATCGAAGCTCTACAGACGGTAGCCTCATATCGCCAGGCTGCTTTATCCCTCCAAGACGGACCTCTCCTCGTCCTCGTCGAGCCCAAACTTTGGAACACAAGGCACCTGATACTCCAACCAAGGTTGAGAGTACAAAGCCAAGACAGAAATCGGTAGCGGAGAGAAGAATGATGTTTGAGGCGCAAGGCGACGCCCCTGGTGAGCTATTGGCGGTGATGCATTTCATGGGCAATGACACTGACGGTGGCATAGCTCCCTCAACGCCTGTACGAACATACACCAGTGCTCGCTCAACTTCCAAGCTGGCCCATTCCAAGAGCTGGAAATCGATCAAAACAAGTCGATCTATTCCAGAATCCCACCTCGAGAGCGCCACGCCTCCTCCGTCTTCCAATACAGCTGACAAGGTACAACGACACCTACCAAGCCACGATCAAGATTCGGCTTCAACTCTGCTTCCAGCATCTTCGGCAGATGAGCACTCTTCTCATAATTTTCTTGCCCCTGAAGAACCATTTGGAACATGGACAATGCCAATTATCCATCCGGACGAACGATGGATGGCCCTCAAGCGTGAGAGCTTTGCGGTAACCGGATTTGATACGAGTCCCAGCTACGTCAAGTCTCAGTACATCGAACCGGAAGTGGACTTCGCTCATACCTCGTTGAAAAGTAATGGAAGTCTCAATCCTGACCATAGCCGTGACGGACTCGAGAATGGGCACTCCATCGACGAAACCCGACGGCATGGCTGGGTACAGAATGCTCGAAAGATGGCACACTCCTTATCTAGTTCAGCGTTGGTCGGAACAGCCAAGCCAGGATTGGCTCAACCTCGAGAAAGTCCTCGAATCTCGGCAGATGCCATCAACGCGTTCAAATCCTTTCAGTTTAAGAGAAATGGTGCCATCAGACGATCCAACCTGCCACGTTCTAGGATATCAAGCCTTCAAAAGAAGTTTGACCTTCTCAAGAACGAAACCGTTTCTTCTCTTCCGTCTCTTGCAACGAAGCGGCGAGAGACTGGTTCGGGCAAAACTGAGGACTCGGACTGGCCATCAAAGCTCTCTCTCCCCAAGTCTGCGACTACTCCAAACATCGGCATAGCGGCTTCACTAGCATCACGATCAAAGAGCTACGCTCCTCGTTGGAGAGAACAACCTGTTCGTCAACCGCAAACACCTCCCCAAAGGCGCAAAACGGAACACAACGTTTCACCATTGAAGCAGAAGATCAACCTGTTTGAGTCTCTCGACCGCGAAAAGCCTGCCGCTAACCCAGCAAAACTGGCTCCTACAAAGAAACGCTCTATGTTTGGCAGCCCCAAAGCAAACACTGCTAGCTCAGGCCCGTTCAAGGGGCTTCGGGGAACCCTGCGCCGCATCTCTAATTCTTACCGAAAGAGCACATCTGAATGGAGTACCACAAGCTCCAGGCCTGGAAGCGGCTCCCAGCACAGCATACAGGGCATTACTGGGGATTCTGTCAAACATCGGGCCATGGTAGACTTTGAGCTGGAGCCTCTTTCACCTCGCGCTATTGAATCAATTCCCGAGCGACCAGTCCTTGGCCAAACTCGCCTGGAGAACGAAATCTCCCCTCTTGATCTAGGGAGAAGATTCTCAGTGCAACAAACTTCTGTGCCTCTTACTGGGTACAACATTGACGGTGAGCCTGGCCTAAGCCCGATGGCAGCGGCGCCAGCCCCTTTGTTCTCAGAGTCCCAGAAGAGCAAGTTCTTTAGAACAAAGATCCCCCTTATTCGAACTTCGGACCGATTTTCCCTCCCAGATTTTGGAAGCCACTCTGAGGAGGCTGAGGTTTTCGGGCCTACCCATTACCAACACCTTGGAGATCACGGTTTGCTCATCTCAAAGGTGCATTGCCGACTGGAACAGCCCAAGCCAGTACGTGCTAATGAGTTGAGAAGATTGGTCGGGATATGCAAGCAAAAGGTTCGGAAGTTGTCGGCCGCTGGTGGTAGTGAGTAGCTACAAAGACAAGGCGAGTTGATTGGGTATGGATGACATTATGTAGGTGTGATTGTGATTGTGTGGTTGTACTGCACCTCTTATGTAGTGAATAATGAACTCTTACAATTAATGTCTCTGTGTCAAGTCACATTCATCCACATTGAGGCTATGGCTGAGATTCACATGTACGGCACAGTAATTCCATCATGGATTGTATTGGCGCCTGCGCTTTGCTATGTATCTTTTCAACTAAAAGCAGCAAAGGTAAAAAACTGCGATATCCCTCAAGTAAAAACACGGAATGCATGTGCTTGCGAATGAGAATAATAAAACTAGAGATGCGACAAAGGGTCAAGCATCAGGGGGAATCAATCTGAGATTTGTCGCATATCATTAAAAAATGAACAAAAAAAGGAAGAAAACTGTGAGGTCTTGGGACCTTCCTATACGCCGCGCTACTTTGTTGTTGAGTGTGTATATCACACCCAACGCCAGAAACGAAAAAGACAGTAAGTGAGGTTTAAAAGGGAAAAAACCTCTGTAGAAAGGAATCTACTAGATTCGTTCCTCGTGCTGCGTGAGGTTCCGATCGATACGAACGTGAGAGTCCGAATCATACTTTCCAAGCTCAAGATCAACAGGATTCATGCGATCACGAGACGACATGCCAGCCTCGCAGCGAGCAAAGACAGCAGGGGCACGCTCGACGGTTGTGGCGGTACGATGGGTGCTGAAGCTGGATGCTTTGAGGGGAACCATGGAGCTGCCTGCTCCGCGACCGCTGAAGCTCGGGTTGTAGCGGACGCTCGAGTCGCCGGCGGAAGAGTAGGAAAAGTTGGAGCCGTTTTGGGCCATGCGTTGGGCTGTGAGGGTTCCCATGGGAAGGATGATTGCGACGGATGTGAGAGTCAGAGAAGCAGATTCGAAGTTGATCCAGTGACCCCATTCCAAGCCTGCAAAGATGACTATCCGTTTGTCAGTTACGAACATATACTGGTTTAGGAAAGTTAATTAGACTTACCGGGAACAATCATAAGGATTCCGTTGGTCATGACGAGCACCTCCATCGGGGTCAAAGCCTTGTAAGAAGGGAGAACACCACGGTTCGAGATCAAATGCCAAATAAGCTTGATGTTGAAGATGGCGCAGAACCAGCTGATGGACAAGACGTTCATCACCACCATCCAGTGAATAAGCCATAAATTGGTTGACGCTGGAGCGAGGTTCAAGTTGGCCTTGTTCTGATGGACGGTAAAGGCGATGCGGGAAGCGATTGTGAGGAGCGTGATGATACCGGAAGAAACAGCAATGACATATTTCCAGATATCGGGCCAGAGGGAGACCATGGTCCAGGCCTGGTTCATGAGGGCTAGCTCGATGATGATGACGAGAAGGAGAGACATAACATTTGCGGCGACGCTGCGAGCAAACTCGCTCTGGGGAATGTGAGAGTAATCCCTAGCCCAGAAGTGGTAGAAGTCGGTAAAGACGGAAGGCCAGTAGAGGCCAAGAAGCAACATGCGGATGGCGCAGACGACGAGACCCAAGACATGAAGAATGTTGGAAGCCCTGCGGAACTTTGCCGCGGGTGTCATGATGAGAAGAGTGATGAGCATGATGACACAGGCACCGAACTGAGTGCCGTAGTTGATGCAGATGCTGGTGATCTCGCGGCGGAATGCGTCGAGCACGGGCATGGGGATTTGCACCTCCGTCTTGCCATCAGCAAGCAAGAAGGTGACGTTCTGTGTGTATGGGTCAAAGCCTTCCATGGTGTCTTCTTGTTTGCTTGATTAAGAGTCGGTGATGTCGAAAAGCTTTGGTGGTTTTGGTCCGAGTGGTCTTGTTGATAATGGGGCACAGACGAGAAGCTCGGGAGGATGTGCACGACAAAGAGGATGTTGTGAGATATAAAGATGATCAAAGCTCAAGAGGTAGGGGGTAGAAGTAGAAGGGGGGGTGTTGTGAAATTATCTCGAAATTGTCAGACAGTAAAGTCCAGACAATACCTGTTGAAGTGATTCAAGAGTTTGATGCGATAACAGTCGGATGTGGCAGCGGTCGTGGCATTTTGGTTGACGACGGATCACAAAAGCCAAGACGAGGAGGGGAGAGGTTCTTTTCCCTTTCAGGACAATCACTAGCGAACATATTGTTAGCAGCAAAGAATAATGCAAATATATCAGATTCAGACGGAGCGGAGCATCACATCGACCAAGAAATGGGGGCATGCCAGGGTCGGCGGGGGTGAGGTTGGTCTTAGTATTGTTCCTGACTTTGGTGGCGTTGTTCCTTAGTATTGTTCCCGTTGTGAGGCTTGCTGCGAGGCTTGCCGCTAATCCCCTTTTGGTTCGATCGTGGGTTCAAGGATTGCCCCGTGCATATCTTGACAGGCCCTTGGAGGCTCTGGTGCCTCAAACTTGACAGGTCCAGAGCCTCCTGTTTCTCAACGGCCTTCTTGAGATGGATGCTCGGTGTGCTATTTGCAGCTTTGCTCCGTGCACGCCAACTGCCGAGATCAATCCAAATCGGGGAAACCTCCGTTGCTAGAGGTCTCGATCGTCCTGCCGCCTCCCCGACAGCCCTGCAAGTGCAAGCCCTATCGGACATAGGCCAAGCCGATAGCTTTCAACCTCCTCTGTCTCTGTCTCGCAAGCTTCAGCCCTCTTCGATGAGATGCCATCTACCCGGTCATCACCAAGTCGGTTGAGAATCAAGGTTTTTCGTAATTCGCCTCTTTTCTTGTCGCAATCCGCCATTCGCTTCGTCCTCCCCGATCACCTCCCCGATCACCTTCTACCTCGTCCGCCCCTCCCGCAACTCCGGCATCCAGATCTCGTTTCAAGCCACCAGTCACTGTCACATCAACAATGTCAAACGCCTCTCCACAGGGGAGCCTCATGCATGACGCAGCGCGCGCGGCTCGCATGCATCACGGGGCCAGGCCCATCCCCTGTCCAATCCTTCGTACCAAGGCCTTTTTCAAATACCACTCACGCGCAAGTGATCTCGTCATCTTGGCAAACACTGCCGGAGTGATGCGCCCGCGCTCGACTGCCCGGCCAAGCATGAAGATGGCGTCACCAAGAGCTCTCTCTTCAGCTACTAGCGTGTAGAGCTGGTTGGCCACCACTGTCGGCGCTACAAGCAGCTCATCCACGTCCGGCACTGGGTGGCTCTGTGAACCTTCGATCACTCCGTCGGCCTTGTGAAGTGCCTCGCGTAGAATATTGGAATTTGATGTTAGCACATTCGCTAGCTGGGTCAGTTGCCCAGCCTCGGCTTGGAAGTTAGGTATAGTCGATAACATCGCCGTGCGTTGTGCTTGCAAGCCAGCCATGCTGGACTCATTTTGCTGACGACTGCGCATCCTGATTGCATGTAGGGTTTGAGCTAACTGCCGGAGGAGGGCATCCTTCTCGGGATTGGGGGGTATGGGAGGGGCAGCGACTGTCGTGCTTGGCAATGCCAATTCCAGAGGC
>JABEEN010001167.1:0-48308 GCA_013363205.1 Fusarium tuaranense | reverse complement strand
GTTGAACACCTTCGCACCCCCTCCCTGCTCGGCTTTCTACCATCGCGCTTGAACTCTTCGCGATCTGACTGATGTATTTACAGACCATCCATTTTTCTTTCGAGGTTCAAAGCTCTTCCACCTTATCAACACAACTTGAGGTGTAAAAAAACCCCAAATCCACACCTTGGAACTCTCATAATTCCTATCCCTTGTGCACAATCCGTTCGGCCAACGAACCGCCTATTCTATCTATATATTCGTTTCGCCTCACAATAGCGAATATTTGCATCAGAAATCTATCCTTGCGAAACAGTAAAGAAGACTTATCATGTCCCTACGTTCGTCTGAGCCTTATTACCTGTGGACATGTGTAAGTACCCATCCCAAGGCGACATCACAACTTTGAGCCGCTGATTGAAAATAAGTGCTATTGTGGTAGTGTTTGGAGCTGGGCCCATGACATTAGATGTCCTAGTTGCGATCACTACCGATGTAATGACACATGTGTGGTCCATATCTCACATGTTAACGAATCTGGTTACCCATACTCGTTCTCATCTGCACCAGTGAACACTTACCGCGATGATCCGGAAACGGCGACATGGTTAGAAACCACAATGGAAGGAAGTGCCCTTGATGAAATGAGGGACTCTTACATCCATGATCTGAAAAGCGACAAGGTGGATCGTGAAAGGCGAAGCTCTTCTGCCGAAGAAGCAGCCGACGAGAAACAGCCCGAAATGGATGAGAGACCAAACTTAGTGCTTAACTCTGCATGCCCTGCTCGAGTGCAAGTTGTCCAGGCTCAATCGTCTTTCTCGAGATGTGAATCACGGAACTCAACGATGCCTAAGGAATCCTGGCAAGATACTAGTGGCAACACCCTCGAGGATCTCGAATGGAGAGAAGATAGGAAGGAGAAGGAGAAGGAGAAGGACAAGGAGAAAGAGGAAGAGGAAGAGAAAGAGGAAGAGAAAGAGGAAGAGAAAGAGAAAGAAGAAGAGCAAGAAGAAGAGAAAAAGAAGGAAGAGCTTCAAGATGACGCCATATACTCTGAGGCCTACACTTCAACGGACTCAGAGAGCTCTTCGTCGATGTTCGGTGATGAAGATAGCGACGCGGCAACCCAAGATATACCGGATGATTGGGAGATTGAGGGCACCGACAAGAGAACCGCAAGAGATAACAAGGCTTCGTTTGCCGTGACTCCGGGCGAGGATTTGCGTCTGTTTCCTTGCATTCTCTGGTATCTTCTGTGCATTTGGCGATGGCTTCAGCAAGACTGGAAGGATTTCTGGACAGCGGCTCCTCAGTCCGGGGAACAGTCAGCAACATTGACTCCATCAGGTCTCGTGACACGACAGAAACAAGGCTCCAGAGGTGAAAAAAGACGAAGAGAGCGGACGGATCTGGCCGACGAAGCGGAGCGGGACAAACCACCAACAGGCAAGTCGAAGCGTGCCAGGCGGCCCAAGGAGCCAGGGCCCTCTCGACCCCTCGCCTGTCCTTTTTGCAAAAAGGATCTCCAGCAGTACCAAGCCTGTGTCAAACTCAACCTGACCAAGGTGCGGTATGTCAAGCAGCATCTCCACCGGAAGCACGGGGACGATGTTGAAGACTGGGTGATGGCCCGTCTCAGACTGAGGTCAGCCCCTGGAACTGAAGAGGAACAATGGTATAGGATATTTGACCTCTTGTTCCCTGGCCACTCGCCCCGACCTGCCACGCCATACAACGATTTTACGGTTTCTGAACGGCCACAGCCGTCCCCCGACACCTCTTTAACGGAGGAAGCGCTCTACGTTCCGGGAATGTTTTTGACGAGAGAATTTGTGCAGACTCTCCAGCAGTCTCTTATCCAAGACCCTGCGTTAGCGAGTGTTGCGGTAGATGACATCCGCCGAGCTTTGGACCGTAGCCTGTCTCGAGCTTATATGGAGCAAACGTCGCCTCAGAACCCATCTGTCGATAGCTCGCAGGCAAGAACCCAACAGAGCTCTGAGACAGGCGTTGGGGATTTTGAAGAGAGCTCCAATAGCCGTGGCTTCATTTTGAGGCGAGAGGTCCCTGACTTCCACTCTAGCCATGACTTTGGAGTTACGAACGAACATCTAAGTTCCGCAACCGTCCAGTCGAATCAAACATCAGACTCACAAAGGTCTCAGCGTAGATTTGGCGAGATCGCTGGAGGGGAGGAGCTGCTGCATAACTCAAGTCTGGCTAATGGGGGAGCATCTCATGGCCAACAACTAAACTACAATGGCCAACTAGGGCTGAGGTATGGACCGACAGTTGATCTGCTGGGGACAGGATCAGAGTGGGGAAGCCCCTTTGATGCCAATCGCCAGGACTGGTGGCTGGATGGATGGTTAGCGATCGATTCCGACCAGTCGCTTGGGGAGAATTCAGGGGTGCAGGCATAGGCGGAGTGGAAGATAACACGAGTTTACGGTGTTTTACGGCGAGATTTTGATGGTTTTATGTGTTGATGGCCTCTTTCTTTTCCCTTATATTTTCTTAGTGATGTCATGATCTCTAATATCATAACTTAGAAAGAGTTGTAGATGGAATTGAACAATAAAGTATTCTCTTGGCGTAGGACCTCGGGCAAAAGAGACGTGGGTGGACTGACCGAGCTTATAGTGCCTTTGCAGTTGCTGCTGGAGTGTCCTGACCAAACAAGACAGTGACTTTATTTCTGAGAACTCCGTAATCCCCAACTATCTATACGACTTCCTGCTGAATTATAACAGCCAACTAGTTTACCAAGACGATTTGAACCAGGGTTATAGCTCTTTTGATTGGCTTCCGAGTTCATCACGCCGGTGATGGTGATCTGATTACCATATCTCTAGGTCTCGTAGAAGAGGGCACAAAGCAAGAGGAACGAGCAAAGTTATTAGCTCAAAGAGGTTCGGCAGCGGCAGTAAAAACTTCCTTACTTCACCTTTAACACCTCTTAATAGGAGCTGGATAACCCATTTGAAATCCGCTCTAGCCGCCCTCTTGGCCTCATTGACGGCTCCCCTAGCTAGCTTGTGGGATGTTCATCTCTTATATCCAACCTCTCATCATTCACAATGTAGATAACATTTCCTGAATCAATTACCCGACCTTTCCAAATCCTCTAATCATGGAGTCGTAATGTGGCGAGGCAGAGACTCTGTTTCTAATTCGTTTGACTGAAATTTGACAGAGGTGTACCATGCAGGTTTGACACACTAGGCATCGAAGAGATTTGAGAGATAGATGAAAGAGAAGGAGCAGCTGCAAGGGGAGAGGACCTCGGCGAGACCTCAACGTCATCCAGATCAAACAGCAAGCGCAGGCCAGTGTTGTCTTGCGGGTTGAGAACAATCCTGTCTTTGTCTGGCGATCGTGATTGTTCGTTGGCAACCACTTCCTTTTCGTCGGAATAGGGGTACACCTCTTTTTGGTTGTCGACGTCAGAATGAGCCAAGAACTTTTCGTGAACCTCGACAATGGGTATAGCCTTTCTATGTATCCGAGTATTTGGCGGGGCTGGAAAAGAAAGATACTGTGCGTTGCCAGTCTCGGAAGAGGGCGTAGTGTTGACTGAGGGAGAAGGAAGCTGCCGAGATGAGGCAGAGTCACAGGTAGTTACTATTTACGAACTGAACATTAGAAAACCAATTTCGTAATAATAAAAGGAGTTGAAGAGGCTTTCTTACACGGAATATTGTCAAATACGTCTCCCAGGAGAGCGATATTAGAAAAGGTTGAGTATATCTTGGCAGGTTCTGGACTCGTCTCCTCCGTCATTCGGTCCTCGATTGTCGGGGCCGCAAGGACTACCTGACGTACAAAGTTCAACTCGGCCAATACAGCAGCGTGGTGACAGTGAAGGAGCGGCTGTTGACTCTCAAAGTCTAAAGAATCGGCCAGAATCCACCTCATCTTGCTGCGAAGAGGCGTCTTTCCCCCATGCGCCTCCGGTCGACACTTCTCCACGAGTCTGTCGACGCGTTCATGACACTGTTGCGCGGCATCAATGATCCCATCGATGCGCTCAACTGCCGCGGGTAGCAGCAAGGTGGCGTGCTGGTTTCGAAGTTGAACGAGGTGTTGAAGATCGTAGTGGCACGTACGGACAAGTTCGATGCATGAGCTGACCTGGGTTGAAAGTGGATCTTGATCAGTCGCCAGGGTGACTATCTGACGGAAACGAGTATTTAGACCAGGCATCTTGGATACACTGATGGGGAAAGGTAGGTGGTTATGTCAAAGAGAGAGCCAAATTTACGAGGCCGAGGTTCATCATGCAAACAAGAACGGGGGTTAATTGGAAGCTTCATCTGTTTTTTAATGACCGGGTGAAGCGGGGAATCAACTTGCAGCTGCACCAGACCTTTCTTGGATGTCTCATGTCTCATGTCTTGGTGTTGTTGGTGTTGGTTGTTGGTTACATCGCATGGCGGGGACCGGCCTCCAAGCAACTCGCTCGGCTGGACCGGACCGGAGTTACGTCCGTGATCGAATTAAGAAGGAGACTAGAAAGTTAAAATGAACTTGTTGGCTCTTGGCTGGTCTTTTGTCAAGCCACATGTAACAACTTGTTGGTTGATCCCCTGCACTCTCGTCGCGATACAACCAACAGCCATAGGAAACTAAGACGATAGGTTCAGGACAGGGCACAAACTCCACCGTCAAATCTAATTATGCGCCAAGGACTCCAACCTCGGGTTCCACTACCCGTCTTCCCCCCTTGTCCAACCCAGGGCACACAACCACAGAGTTTCCCTTTTCAAACACGAAACGCCAATCCTGGGGCTGCGACAGGATCACGTAGCCGAGTTTGGTACACTCAAAAATGACGGCCTGCAGGTGATCTGTCTGCGCGCTGTGGCTGGTCCCGACGAAGTGGTGCAGGAAGGCGTTGAGGCGGGTTGTCAGAGCTAGGGCTTGGGAACTGAGAGTTGCTTCGGAAATGGGCAGAGGTGTTCGGTCGTATGGGCTCGGATGGAGTAGGAAAGCTGAAAGACGGCGCCATTCGGACAAGGCAGCTGATTGAGCTGGAAAATTGCTGTCAGTACAAAAAAAGAAACAAAAGGAGTACGCGGGCTTACCTGTCGCGTTGCGAGAGGGGATCGAGTCGAGGAAATTGCTGAGAGGCGCTGGAAGCATGGAAAAGGCGCCATGAGAGTACATGTCAAGGCTCCTAAAGATGACTTGCGATATGACGTGCCGAAGACCAGTTTGGCGAGACATTGGCTTTGCGCATACTCCTGCAATGGCTTCTGCGCCATGAGGGAAGTCTCCGAGCGAAGCAAGGTGGTCTGACAAGGTCGATACGTCGGTAATCGGATCAAGATGGTAGTACTTCTCGACATGTTGATCAATAAGCTGACCCAGGGCCTGTAGTTCGGCTTCAATCTCTCTGTCGGGTGTCGCATCGAGAAGGAGATGGTTCAACGGGGTCGAATCGTCGCTGACGGTAGGAGAGGGTTTCTCAACGGCTACGTATGCTCGAGGATCTTCGTGGGGAATAGTCTTTCTGTCGTCTTGTCCTTTGCGTCGGCGGAGTAGAAGCCAAGCGGCCAAAACCCCGATCAGGATGCCAGCGATAGCACAACCCACGGCCGCTCCAGCGAGTGCTCCTGTAGAGTGGCCCGACGAGCCATTGTCGCTAGAAGGAGCTGAGACACTCGTTGATGAGTGATTGGGGTTGCTGGAGCTGGAACTGGCGCTGGAGATGGCGCTCTCGACGCTGGTCTCGACACTGGTGCTCGGGATGTCCGTCGTCGGGGGACTTGCACTGGCCGAGGAGCTCGTGGCATCGGGACTAGAGGGGGCGGGAGAATTGACAGACGGCACGACAGCTGTGGCAATTTCAGCGGGCCCTAGAGCTTGACTTTCCGTAGTGAATGAACCGTACAGCACGCGCCATCCCGATGTCCACGATACGGGAGTTGATATGCCGTCTACCCCAGCTGTGATGGTTGACCCTCTGGTCCAGGTCGTCGAAGTTGATGTAAAAGCCATTGGGGAGCGTACCTCATGGGGGTTGGTCCTAAAAACCGAAGGGATGGGTGTTGACTGCAAATAGAGCCTTCACAAATGGGATGGGGATGAGCCACTTATCAGCGGGCTGCATCATCCCGTCGACACAGAGGGCCTCTGCAGGCAGAAAAGCTCCATAATCTCTCTGCGGGCCTGGCTGGACGATTCCTAGGGCCAACATGAGTCCATTGACAAGGGTCCATCACCCTTGACATGGGTAGCTGCAGGTCATGCAGATTAGAAACCTACCCCCTGTCCGCCGATCGGAGAGAAGAGAGGAGATGAGTGCATCCAAACTCAAGTCTCCATGGGCCACCCATCTGCGAGACTCTGGCCTCTTCTCTCACCCATCCACAACACAAAAATGAATAAACAATCGGACCTGCTAGTATCTGTCGATCTGGGCACCACTTATACAGGTAATTCCACACCCTCTGCAGAGAAAACAAAGTGCTGACGCATCCGCAGGGGTAGCATGGATGACACCAAGGACTCCAATCCAGGTAGTCAACGATTGGCCCGGTAGCGGTGACAGAGGAGAACGCAAGGTGCCCACCAAGCTCGTGTACAACGACGACGGCACACTCAGCTCTTGGGGCTTTATATGTGAAGATGATGATGAGGGGCCGGGATCTGGAAAGACGAGGCGTGAGTTTTTCAAGATCTTTATTGATCAAGATACACTGGAAGCAGCACGGCAGCAGGGTCTCTCGAGTGCGCCGAAGGATACGACGGAGGCGCGCAAGTATTTGACCGATTATCTTCGTCAGATATACGCTCATGTGGAGGAGACTGTTGAAACGCAACTGGGGAGACGTCACACGGGTGGCTGGAGAAACATGGCTGTGACGTTCCTCTTCAGTGTGCCAACAACTTGGACAAACATCGCCATGGTCAACACGTTCAAAGGCGTCGTACGGGATGCCGGCTTTGGGACCGGAGGACCCTCGCATGTAGCGATCGTGGATCTCACAGAGGCTGAAGCCGCATCTGTCGCAACTCTCAAGACGAGTGCCGTCAGTTTCCAAAAGGGCCACGTCTTTCTTACTGTCGATGCCGGTGGCGGTACTACGGATCTGGCTCTAATGCGCATCACCTCGACCAACGCCGTCTCTCCTCAGATGGCGCAGGTGTCAGGTGTACGAGGCATAGGCATTGGATCTACGCTCATCGACCGAGCTTTCATCCGTCTGGTTGCTCAGAGGCTGGCAGCAAACCCAGACGCGGTTGAGAGGCTCCCTGATGACTTGGCGACGTCCATGGCGAGGAGTCACCACTTCAAGACTGTGAAGCACAAGTTCGGAGAAAAGGTCTACATGCAGCAGACGTTTAAGATACCGATGGAGGGCGTGGCTTTCGACTTTAATCACCCGGGCCTGCGTGTTGAGAGGGGTCGAATGCTGTTTACAAAGTGCGTATCACGGTAGTCTTCCATTGCTGAACGATTACTAACCCAGAGCAGAGAAGAGATCCAGGCGCTATTTGATGTTCAGATTGAAGGTGTGATGAGTCGGATAAAGGAGCAGCTCGACTGGATGAGGGAAAAGGGCATGAAAGATCAAGTGGTACGTCTTTTGTCCAGTTTTAACACCTGCACCCTCTAACACTAAACAGGAGTACATGGTCCTAGCCGGAGGCCTAGGAAGTTCAGCATACGTACGCGATACAATACAGCAACAGCTCGTCGGATACCCACACCCAAACGCACGACACGCCATCGTCGTCCCATGCCAGGAACCTCAACTCTGCGTCGTCCGCGGCCTCCTCCTCGACCAACAGCAGAGGTTCCAAACGGGAAGCCTTCCGGTCTTAGCAACACGAGTCGCACGTTCAAGCTACGGCATGGTCGTCATGGAACCTTATGACCCAGCTGTTCACTTTGACGAGGATGTCAAGACGGACAAGTACGACCCAAAGATTAAATGGGCTAGAAGCCAGATAGAGTGGCTAATACGCAAGGTACGAGGTTACAAGCTTGTCTCGAGTTTTTCTTCTGACGATTTAGGGCGATGTTATTGATCCGAATTCGTCTGTCATCAAATCTTTCAAGATCAAACTAGATCCCGGAAGTACCACGAGGTCCTGGGACGCCATCATCGTCATGTCCAACAACGAACCGCATCTCCTCCCCCGGAGTATGAAGCATGGTGCGTATCCCGGCCAATACCAATCCCGCACGACCACTGACTTCTACAGCGGGCGCAAAGAAGCTATGCGTGGTTAAAAGTAACCTCACAGGAGTCCAGCAAGACCAGATGGTCCTCAATAAGAATAGACGATCCTGGTATCGTAAAGGGTCGCCTTTCTATCACCTTCAGTTTGACGTGCACGTCATTGTTGCACCCGCGGACCTTCGCTTTGAACTCTGGTTCAATGGTTATAGGTTCTCGGGCAACCACGAGCCGATTGCTGTGACCTGGGATTAGGGTCTCAGCTCAACGTTGGGGAGTGCAAGAATAAGTGTAGTATTAATTCCGATATCCTAGCTTAGTTATCCCGGGCTTCAATTATAGCAAAGAAAACATTTCCAATACATCATAGCATCATATCCCAAATTCGGATTGGTCAAGTTCATACTCAGCCCTGTCTCGATAGCTTTTCCTACTCGACATTGCAAGTTTATATAAAGATAATACCACAATTGTTTCCGCCGTATTAACTAAACTAGATGAGGCGAGAATCCTTCCAGTACTTACTATATCCAACCTAGCTCGCCACTCGCCACAGGTTGAAACCTTCTCTTATCACGCAGCTGGCTCAGCCCGTCCAATGCTTTTCATTTCAGGGGAAATGCACTACCCTCTATTCATTAACGCAAACACAGAAGCTTTGATATGTCGATATAACTGAACAATGAAACGTTCACTTGGCCTGAGTCCTCTGATGGAGAATTTGTGTTGTCGAGGAAGGCTCATCAAGTAGCTACTCGACTCGAGGTTTCAACTTGCAAGAAGGGAACTTCTTCTTGGGTTTTATAATCCTTCTTTCTACACATTGATTCAACTTGCTGTTGCACCATAACAGCTAACTACTCCTTGATATCCTCTTCCTTGGCCTGAACAGCAGCCTCAGCATCAGCCCTCATCTGCATCTCAACATTCCAAAGCCTAGCACTACTAAAGTCGATACTCTTCAGTGTCACAAACTTTGTGTTGTGCGTAATCTTCCAGCCCACAGCCAAGATGATGAAGACGAGAATAATGACATAGTTCATGAAAAATGCCTCCACGTCCCAAGGCGCAAAGGAAGTCCAGCCTTGGAAAAGGGCAAAGAAGAGGTTACCGCCGACACCGAGGTAGGCGCAGAAACGCCAGGCGGGGGCTTGGAAGGGGAGGACGTCGATGGGGATGTTTTGGGCTTTGAGGGCCATGCGGAAGCGAATGTGGTTGAGAGAGATAAGGCCCCCTATTATTGTTAGTGTGCCGTTGCAAAGATACAAGAGACGGCAAACTTACAGGTGATAAATGTGGCCACACCTGTCATGGAGATGATCCAAGTGTAGACAACACCAGCTCCGCTAGACAAGTTAAGCAGAGACAAGAAACCAATCAAGTTCATAAGAACGAGAGAGTAAGCCGGAACACCCCTCGAGTTCGTCCAGGCAAAGATCTTGGGAGCCAAACCCTCAACAGCCAAACCGTAAAGAGTTCGCGAACCAACATACAGAGCACTGTTGATGGCAGAAAACATGGTGATGAGAATAACAGCGTTGATGGCATGCGCACCAGCCGTAGCTCCAACTCGAGTAAATGCAATGACAAAGGGAGACCGGGCCGTCTTGCTCTTGGCAGAAAGCAAATTGGGATCGTTGTAAGGAACCGTAAGAGTCAGGAAGAAGATACCAAGCAAGAAGATGCCAATGATTCTCCAGAGAACACTCTTGACGGCCTTGGGAACGTCTTTAGCAGGGTTCTTGGACTCTCCGGCAGTCAGACCAATCATCTCGGTACCGCTGTACATGAGAGCGGCAAAGGTAAAGATCTTAAAGACGCCCTTGACTCCGTCTGCGAAAGGACCTGGATCGTGGTAGAATTTGAAACCCATCTTTTCGCCACCGATGGCACCCGACGTGATGAGGATGGCGCAGAGGAAGAAGGCGAGGATGGCGATGATCTTGATCAGGGCGAGCCAGAACTCAGCTTCACCGAAGGATTGGATGCCGAGGAAGGTAAATGCGAGGAAAATTCCCCTGCATAGCTGTTAGTATCTTGTCAACTCGGAGAGACAGTTGTCATGCGAACCAGAAGATCATAATCCAACCCCATCGCGGAATTGGAGTCTCCCAGTATGTCAAAACCAGACCCAAGTTATCTATCATTCGTCAGCGTGCGATCGAAGCGCCTCGTGTAAAGTGCGTACTGTATTCTGCAATGATGATACCGGCCCAGAGAAGCCAATAGTTCCAACCAAGTGCGAATCCAAGAGCAGGATCGAGAAACATGGACGTGTAATGAGTGAAAGAACCTGTTTAACCCATCGTTAGAAACGTCAAATAAAAGATTTCTAGGGTATCAAAACTTACCAGACATGGGAATAAACGCTCCAAGTTCTCCCAGAGACTGCATCACCGCCCAAAGCAGAACCCCCACGATGGCAAAGCACAACAGCAGACCCGCAGGTCCGGCAGTTGAAAGACCAGTTCCCATGCCGACAAAGTAGCCGGGGCCAATGACTCCTCCAATTGCCAACATCATCTATAGGGAGAGCTGTGTCAGCTGAAGAGAGATAAGAAAGTCCACAGCCGAGTCAACTTACAAGATGGCGTCCGGCCAATCCGCGCTGAAGGCCTGCATCTTCAGGGGTTGAGTTTTCAACCTCGCCATTTCCGTTGGAGGCGGTGCGCTGCAAGCCCTCGTCCTTCAAAGAATCCGTCTTCATGATGATGTTGTCGCTATTGTTGCCAAGTCTGATATTTTCTGATCCAAAAAGCCGTCTATCGTCTTCTTAAAACAGAGTCAACACTATCGGCGCAAGGACCACCACAAACTTGGCCGAGTCATTGTGTTGTGTGTTAATATCTCATGACCCCATCAGAATGGGCCCAGTTCGGTTCGCAGGAAAGTTTTGGGCCGAGTCAGATTGCACTAACTGGGTTTTTCCTTGGTCAACCCTTCGGATCAACTTGCGGGGGAGGGTCGTCCTTGGCTTAAAACAGCTAGGGGGGCAAATAATCAATGGCCTGGAGCTTCCTTATCATTTGCCATGGTCTTCATTCGTATCGATTTAGTATCAACGTGGCGACCCCGGACCTTGATCGGGAGTTGCCACATCATTATCGCGTCTTCGGCTGGGCCGTGTAACATGGCACGCGCGTCGGTGAGACATATCGACTTGAACACGGCTCAGTCGGGCGAGTCAGTGCTGTGAGGACTGAAGCTGTGAGGGCCGATTATTGCAAGGTAAAATTGGTATCTTGTGAAATTGAAACTCCTATCCTGAATTTGGTTGTCTAGTATTGTTTTGTGTATGCGATTGCATTGCCTCGGCTTCTGATTGCCGCTCGAGTTGCCTCCACGAGTCTTCGCCCGAATAATGGTGATAATGATGAAAGTGATGATGTACGTGATGATGATGGTGGTGATGAACTGTTTGTTGTGTCGTAGTTGGTAATTGAAATGATTCGGCATAAGATTGAAGCATCGCATCGTCCCCTGGGATCCCCCAATTTTTTGGCACTGATGAAGCTCCCGTTGATCCGAGCCACAAGCTTTGATCAGCCGGCGGCGATGTGCCCGTGGCAACCATTGAACTCATGGAGGACCAACTCGAAGGTGAAGGCATAAATGCTCCTGTGGTGCTATCCTGACGATGTCTCGTGTGTAATGGTCTGGGCTGTGTCCATTGCTTTGCTGTCTGTGTCTGATCCGAGAAGCTCGATGGAAGATCCCCAAGAAGAACAGAGTCGGACGACACACCTGTCCCATTGACCTTTTCGGCATTCTCACCGTCAGCATCATTTAGTGATGGCGGAGAGGGACCAGAAAAGGTTTCGTAAAAGGCCGAGTCGAGGAAACTGGGCCCTGTCTGTTCACCACCAGCCTCGGCCTCCATGGCGGAGAATGGCATAATCTGCTCGGCTGCGTTCCCGCTTCCAGATTCCATATCGAGGGTGAGATTCTGGGGTGCAGGTGATACTCCGCTATCCATGGGGGACATTTGCGACGTCGATGACGATGGTGTGTTGCCTTGGGATTTGGCGACGCGGGAATGAGATTGACGAGAGAGTGTGCGCCAGCGGTTGCGACAGGTAAGAGGTGGACGGCCAGGTATCCGCGATGATATAGCTGCCCAGCGATGACCTAATGTAGCGACTCCTTGGCGGAGTAGGTTATCCTCTTGAGCTGTCCAATCGCTCAAGCGGTTTTTGGCGGATGGGTTGAGAATATCGTTGTACCTCTTTGAACATTGGTCGTCTTTCCTGCCAGGAATGAGAATCGCTGGGAGGGTCATGTTAGATTACGAGGCTGTGTTTGTGCTAGAGAGATGAGGTAGGATAATGTACCAATATCATGCCAGGCTGGCCCAAGACGTGCGTACGCTGAAAGGAGAAGCTCGTCCTCTTGGGCTGTCCATCTACCCTTGCGCAATGACGGGTCAAGGGAGTGAAACCAGCGTTTGCGACAGTCCTGCAGGGTAATGTCAGCCTCGGTGCTTGCGTCCTGCACGTCTCGGGATGTTGACCCGGGCCGTATATCAATCAAGATGGCGGCGGCGGCGGCGGCGTGGGGTCCGCGGTGTGCGTGCAGACAGACGTACCTTGGCTGTCCGACCTTGGAGACCGGTAGCAATGTCCTTCCACCTGCCTTCAGGTCCTCGACTGTCACCAAAGTGAGCTACCAGCGTCCTCAAGGCCGAGTCCTCGGTTGATGTCCAAGGTCTTCGATGCTTGCCGGAGTTGGCGGGGGGTGACTGCGGGGAAGTCTCCTGTCCGGACATGGGTAAGCAGACAGGTCTGAACGAGGGCAGAGACGCAGTAATATGGTGGTAAATGAAGTGTCGAGATCAGAGATGCGTCATTAATTGATGCGACGACAGAGCAAGAGCTGGCTGGCTGGCTGGGCTGTGAGACAAGGCGAGACAGGTTCAATTGTCGAAATGATCCGCAGGTCAAGATAGTCATTTTTCCGTGGGTTTGGCCCTCCGGAACTCGGAAGGCTAGAGCCGTTTCCCCTATCACAACAGAAGGGGGTCCCCACTATCCTTATCTGACCTGACCCAGTCTCTTCGCAATGGAACGCCACTTGCTTTCTCCCCCGCATTCTTCAAACCCTTGCTCTTTTGCACATTAGCTTGACTCGGCCCTGCAGAGATTACCCTGCACCATCAGTCAGTTTCTCGTACGAAATCTCTGTCTTATCCGACGACGATGCATTCTATCTCACGATTTGATCCTTGTGGGGTACCGCAAGGGCCCTGCCAACTTTTTGCGGGGAAGGATGTTGTTGATTTGACTCAGCCTCTGTCAATCTCGGTCCTGATATCAATAATCTGCAGCTTCAACTGGAAGCGGGTTTGACTCGGCTGCAGGACCTTCAACGCAGATAAAAAGGGTCCAAAATGATCTCCCTTTATTCTCTTCATCCAGCAAGACACACTTCCATCTTCTTCCATTCAGTCATCATTAGTCTGTCTTTACAATGTCTGCTGAATACCTTCACCCTCTTGACCCGGCCACGGCCGAAGAGATTGGGCGGGCCACTGATATGATCAAGAAGCTGTTCTCGCCTGTCGAGCTTCACTTCAAGGCTGCTGGTCTTGACGAGCCCCCCAAGAAGGAACTCGTCCGATATCTTGATGCGGAGCACAAGGGCCTTCCCCTGCCCCTGCTTCCCCGATGCATCTTTGCCATTTGGTACATCAAGCGTACTCCTCGTCTGTTTGAGGCTGTGGTTGATGTCACCAATGGCAAGATTGTCCAGCATCAGGAACTTCCTCGGGACTTCCATGGCCCCGTCGACCGCACCGAGCTCTCCGAGGCGGCCAATGTGGTCATGGCCCACCCCGACGTTGATAAGGAGTTTGCCCGTCTCGGTCTTGACAAGTCTCAGATTGTCCTTGACCCTTGGGACTATGGTGTGGATGGCACTGATACTCAGGCCCGCATGACCCAGGTAAGCATTCTCAACACTCCAAGTCTTAGCACACTCTAACACACATTCAGGTCTTCCTTTACAAGAAGAACCCTAAGAATAACGATGTCGACTCCTCTCACTACTCTTTCCCCTTGGACTTCATGGTCACCGTCGACCTCTGTGCTATGGAGGTCAGGAAGATCGTTCGACTTCCTCTTGGTTCCGATGAGAGTGTTACTCAAGGAAACGTTGGCCAGCCGGACTCTGATCCTGCTGAGCCCGAGTATGACCACCGTCTCCAGAAGAACCCCCCTCGTACCACCATGAAGCCCTACAATGTCATCCAGCCTGAGGGTGCTTCTTTCACCATGAAGGGCCATCTGATTGAGTGGGAGAAGTGGCGATTCCGTGTTGGCTTCAACTGGCGTGAGGGTATCACCATCCATGATGTGCACTTCATGGACCGCAGCGCCTTCTACCGCTTGTCACTTTCTGAGATGTTTGTTCCTTATGGTGACCCTCGAAGCCCCATTTACCGAAAGGGTGCCTTTGATCTGGGCAACGTCGGTGCTGGTGTCACCGCCAACAACCTTCAGCGTGAGCTTCCTTGCTTGACTATAAGCATGATTGACTGCTAACACTTTTCTAGTCGGCTGTGACTGCCTTGGTGTCATCAAGTATGTTGATGGCTGCGTTGTCGCCGCTGATGGAAGTCCTGCTCCCCGACCCAACGCCATCTGTATCCACGAGGTCGACCAAGGTATCCAGTGGAAACACACCAACCACCGAACCGGCAAGGCCGTCGTCGTCCGCAAGCGACAGCTCGTCATTCAACAGATCATCACAGTTGCCAACTACGAGTACATCTTTGCCTGGATCTTTGACCAGAACGGAGAGATCTCCTTCGAGACCCGCGCCACTGGTATCCTCTCCACTCAGCCCATTGACAAGGAGTCCAAGGTTCCTTGGGGAACTCGCGTTGCCGATGGTGTCATGGCCCCTTACCACCAGCACTTGTTCAATGTCCGTATCGACCCTGCTATCGACGGTCACCAGAACTCTTTCGTCTACTCTGACTCTGTTCAGATGCCTTGGGATGAGAAGCTGAACCCTCTGGGTACTGGCTATATCAGCAAGGAGACCACCGTCAACCGAGCCGGCACTGTTGAGGACAGCCTTGCCGACGGCCGTGTCTTCAAGATTGTCAACCCCAACGTTGAGAACAGAGTGTCCATGACCCCCACTGGCTACAAGCTCGTGCCCATCCGCTCTCAGATGCTCCTTGCCCAGCCTGGTTCCTGGCACTGGCGCCGATCCGAGTTCTGCGAGTCTCCCCTCTGGGTCACCAAGTACAAGGACCGCCAACTCTTTCCTGCCGGTGACTACACCAACCAGTCCATCGGTGGCCAGGGTATCAAGACCTGGGTCAAGGACCGGGACTACGTTGTCAACGACGACATTGTCATCTGGCACACCTTTGGCTTCACCCACAACCCCCGAGTCGAGGATTTCCCCGTCATGCCCGCCGAGATTGCCGCTTTCCATCTTAAGCCGTACAACTTCTGCGAGTACAACCCCACCAACGATGTGCCACCTTCGAACCAGGAGTTCAACAAGAGCACCAGCTACGAGGATGCGAACAAGGGCTCTTGCTGCACCACCAAGGGCCGTTTGTAAAAGACGTGCGATCAAGGTAGAATCATTAGAAGGATTACATAGCATTTGTGTTTTGAGTTAAAAAATTGCATTTGTTGTCATTTTCGTTCATTACAGTTTATCGCTTAGAAGCTGGGACATGCTCTTCATACATACTCGCTCTGCGCCAATACAGGATAACCCACAATAAAAGGCGTTCTTACTACCCATTCTTGACCATTTTACAGCCGTGATGCTGACTCATTGTAACTCCCTCTGTCCTTGCTGTGAATCTGGGCTAGCCATGGCGAACTGTTCCACCAGGCTGCTCAAACTGTTGGCCTCGATATCATCTGACTTGCTCATAATGTCGACGGGCCATACACTATGAACAGCCTGCATGGGACCCTTCGTTCCCGTGTCATGCACATCCTCAATACTGGCTATACCCCTCATCAGATTCAACTCTTCTGGTCGCATCCGACCCTTGACGACCTGGAAGAGACTCTCGGCCACATAGTGACTCCGGGCTTGATCCCGCAGGCCTTTGGCGGCGAGGAAGAGGGTGGAACGGGTAGCCTCGAGGTCAAAACCAGGCGTCTGCTTGTCAATGGTGTCTAGACACATGAATGCCACCAGGGCGAGGGGCTGGCAGAGAAAGACGTCTGTTTCGTTGAACCCGTGTCGTAGATAGTAGATGCGGATTAGTGTCAGGAGGTGCTTGGTAGCTATGGACACGATCTCTTGGGGACTGGGGCTTTGGGATATGGGCTGGGGGATAAATCGTTCGTAGAGCGTCATGATGAGATTTTGGTGGTAGGAGCTGGAAAGGTTAGGCTATGGGACATATCGGGGCGTGTTATATACTCACTGAAGGTTAAAGTGGCCTGGATGCACAATGTACCTAGGCTTGAGGCACTCCGGAAGACCGAATTGCCAATTCCTAAACTGGATGTAGAAGGTGTTGGCTTGGTCTAAAGTGACATCTGCGTCGTCCGAAAAGTACACCTCACAAACTTTGTTCATGATCTGAAGAAACTGACACCTTGCTTTGAAGAACTGGCCGTAGTGGGTTGGGAAGAGGGTCGTTTCGAGAGGGTACTTGAGCCATATCTCACCGTACCATCTTTCATTCGCCAACGGGTTTGGAAGAGCCATTTTGGGGGGGTTTTTAAGTAGCGGAGGATGCATGAAATGGTATGCAGTGAACCTGTCGTTTACTTAGCAGCGGCCAACAGTTCCTCTGCAATCGGTCAAACTTACGTCTCATAGTTGTACAACACCCACGCCGTGAAACATCTCCCGTCCCTCGTTCGTTGATCTTGAACCTCCTCAGTGTCGTCAAACAGTCGCAGTGTGTGGGCGAGGCTCAAAGCCTGTGTGGTATAGGCCCTCCCAAACTTATCAAGACCACAAAGGTTGAGCACTGTGTTGAGTATAAGACCAGCCTGGACCGTCGTGACACGAGGAATATCCGCCTCGAGCTCCCACAGACGCCTCGCCTCAGCCAAGAACCGATACAAGAGCGTCTGCGGGTTCCAGTACTGAACCCGGTCGCCGAACTTAGAGTAGCAGCTCTGTCGTCACTATTAGTTCTGCAGTGCAGCGCCCCCAGCAAAGAGACTAGGAGGGCCACATACGCATGTGTAGGCCAGAAGGGCATTGACTAGAAGCGATGAACAAAACGTGTCCCTTCCAGAGGCCATGTCTTCTAGAAAATAGTCCTTTTGGAAGGTCGCGTGAGGAAGGTATTCGCAGCGCAGGTAGACGTTGAGAAGCTCCCTCATCAGAGTGTCGTTGGCGCAAACGGCGGTCCATGCTGACGGTTTGGCAGCCGAGAGGAGAGGGTCTATTACTTCTGCCGAGTGAAGAGGTTTAAGGTAAGGGCTCTGATGCCTGTATAAGGTGACATTTTGGTTGGTGGGACCTGGGTAGAGGGATGCCGCCTCATAGATGAGCGAGTCAAGATATGGGTTGTTCTGAAGGAGACTTTCAGGCATGTCAGAGATGTAGGGAAATTCGTAGCGAAACCTCGTCTCGGGAGTAAGAGCCATCTGGAGGAGTAAATCACCAGCCCTGATCTGGTTGAGAATGGTATCAACGTCAGCTCCAGACCTGATCCTCCGCAAAACACCCTGCGCCTCGTCATCTGAAAGTGTAGCGAGGAGCCCGTATAGTTCAGCATACTGCGACGTCTTGTGCTGAGACTGAGAGTACTTTCTCTTGAGCGCCTGTGAGTGCGTCTCTGTCGAGACCGTCTTGTACACACACTCGAGATTCTTCTCCTCGCAACGCCTACAAGTAGGTCGATCGCCGGAGCACTGCAATCTATATCAGAAACGTCCGTGCAAGGTTTGGTTTGGGATTTAGAAACCCTTGACTTGCGCTTACGGCAGGCTTCGCAAGCTGCAGGAACCTTTGGCCTCGCGGGGCTGTTGAAAGAAGGCTGTCTTGGCGGCGTCGGCGCTGATGGCCGAGGCTGCAGCGCTCGTAAGCCCGACATGACTAAAGCTCGAAGCAGGATTCGATGGGAAGGGATGGAGATTCGTTAGGCTTGACTAGACTTGTGGGGGAATCAAGGCGCTTGTCGTGAATGCAGTTGGGGAAGATCGTGGTCCTATTTTGATCGGTGCGGAGCTTGTTCCGATGCAAGTATGGCCAATCAATGCCTGGACATGTCACTCCCTTGCATTTGTCCCTCTTACTGGACCAGAGGTCAGTTGCTTGCTTTTTAATGTCGACCGAGAGGTCGCGTGCAAAGCCTGGTTTGCCCTTTTGGCTGTGTTGACACTCTTCGCGTTGAGGGCTGGCCCATACAGACTTAGTATGAACAACCACGAGAATAGATGTGCCTAGAATATCTCAGCTACATATTAGGTGCCGTATCTCTAGCCTGCTAAGGTCTAGCACCCTTTTTGTGCTATTTCTTATCCGTAGAAAAATGCGATCATTGCAGATATTATCGGTCGTTTAGTAGCACAAGATGGTTTGCGTAGGTATTGGCTTCTGAGCTATATAAGACAATATCGACATTAAAGGGAGAGGATATTTTATTTAGACACCCAGCTACCATTGAGGACAGGAGTCAGGCAGACTCCTGAAAGATTTTTGCGGGGTGCTAATACCTGTGTTTAATCTTGATATCTTCAGTTATGTCATTAGAGACGTACATGATCCTTCTTCCATCCCTTGTATGGCTTTTGGATGATCTCGTTAGACAAACGGATGAAATTTCATATCTTGGCAAAGTTTCATACACTCAACCTCCTCCACTAGAATTATGCTTGAACTAGAAGAACAGTTCAGTCTTTCTTGGCAAGCGAGGGTCTGAAACTGACGTTGAAACTAACGTTAAAAACCTAATATCGCACCAATGAACGACTCCGCAGCAGGGCTAGATTGGCATTTTCGAGTTAAATACAATAATTGTTTCATATCGCATGGCCTCATAAACAGATCCCCGAAACTCGGATAGGTCGCCGGGGAGGGACCACCTCGCCAAAATGATCAGATGAATGTCATTTATATCTCGCTCATGACCACCTTGACACTCCTCTAGCTGTCACCGAACCCCATTCGTTTCATTCTTTAGACTCTCTTTATTTCCATTCGTTCATTATGCCTTCTTTTAACCAACTCTTTGCCGTTCTTTTGCTTTGTGCTGTCCGGAACAGCACTGCGGCTCCTGCTTGCAAGCCGCGTACCAAGGATGTCACGTCAGAGTCTGCTGGCTTCGGACCTGGCGAGTTCTTTGAATGGCCTGTGGCTACGGTTGATCCGATCCCGTCTGTTCGAGAACCTGTAGCCACCTCGGACCCGAATACCTTTGTTCAGGAGCCCGTGGCCACCGCCAGCTTCGTTCAGGAGCCTGTGGCTACAGCTGATGCGAGCACATTTGCTCCTATCCCTGTGGTTTCCACCGATCCAAGTACCTTTGCGCCGGAGCCTGTAATCTCTGTGGATCCAACCACTGCGGTCTCGAACCCCGTGGCAACCGCAAACCCAACCGTTTCCAGTTCCAAGCCTGCTGCTACCGGAGGTAGCAACAACAGTTCGGAGCCAGCCACCTTCGAGGCAAACCCCAACGTCGGCAATGGTGGAAGTGACTTCAAGGACTCTGCTCGCTTTCGTGTCTATGGAGCAAGTTCCGCTGAAGCTGAAGAGGCCCTGGCCATGCTCGAGGGTGCTTACGACTGCTTCATCGGCAAACTCGGCTGGAGATCCTCTGGTTTAACCTTTTACGACAACGATGAGACTTACTACAAGACCAACTTCTACACTGTCAACTCTCTTGATGGCGGTGCAGCAGGGCTTCAGCACTCCGACATGGAAGCTGGCTTCGGCTACGTCGAGGTTCTCCAAGAGTATCTCACAAACCCTCAAATCACGGTCCATGAATACGGTCACGTCGTCCACTTTCACCAGCGAACGTGGGTGAACCAGGCCAACACGGGAGCTTGGTGGGAAACTGTCGCAAACTGGTTCTCGGACACGTACATGACATCTGATATCTGTGCTGAAGCTCGAGAGAAGCATGGGCAATCTACGTCACCTACGGAAATTGACCTTCAGAAGGTCATTGGGGATTCGTTCCAGGTTATTGTTGATGGGTCTACTGACAGTGGGAACTATTACCAAGCTTGGCCGTTTCTCACATATTTGACTTCCAACCCTGACAACTTTGCTGGTCTCGGACAAGATGTCATTCGTCAGCTCATGGTTCAATATCCCGAGGACAGCAACGAAACGCCACTCCATACTCTTTCTCGTGTATCCGAGAATGCGACTGTTCCCGAGATCGTTGGACGGTATTGGGCACACATGGCCTACCTCGATATCGGCCACTCATCTGGAAAAGAAGCCTTCCTCAGCCAACGCGACTCTCTCGACTTTGATAACCTAGAATCCCAAGGTAGTGGCTCATATAAGGTCAAGGCAGACCGTCAACCCCGATATATGGGATCCAACATCATCCCTCTCACAACTTCCGGCGATGGAAAGGTGGAAGTCAAGGTTGAGTGCGATGCTGCTTTTACTGCAACTCTGGCTATTCATGAGACCTCTTCTGGCAAGGTCCGCTATGTCTCACTGGTTGATGGTGCAGCCTCAGTATCGGTCGCCTCGGGTGAAGAGGCAAGTCTCGTGGTTGCCAACACTCCTGCTGAACTTATCAACTATGACGCATTCGACCTGTCTGACGAAGTCCAGAAGGGGCTGGACTACACTGTGACAATCACTGGTGGCACAGCGGGAGGAGCCTAGGCAAGGAGAGAACAGCTCCTCCTTTAGACTCTGCACGAGAAGTACTCTCTTGATGGGTATTGGACTAAGGGGCTGACTCTCTTTGGGACTTTTCATACCCCAGAAGAGTCGAGGATTCTTTGTATATACTTAGCCTAGTCTATTCTTTGTCTTCGAACTTTAGGAAATACTTGGATCCCAAGGAAGATGCTGGAAACATGGGAGATGATAAATAACCAAGTTGAAATATGTACACTATCGAAGAATATTATCGTAAATAAATGCATACGTCTCCCACTAAACATTATGGTTTAAATAGTCAAAATGAAGGCGACTGAGAAGATTCCAAGAGCAATCTTCCATCCATCAATGCCCAGACGAAGACCTCTGCCCTCCACGACTACCATGGTTGGTGCGGAAGGCGCACTGGTTGCTTCATCCGACACCGTCGTGATACTCCTTGTCGCTGCTGGCGCCTGGCTACCTGCTTGGCCACTGCCCTGGGCGTCACTGGAACCACCTTTCTCTCCATTTCCAGACGCGCTGCCACCCTCTGAGTGTGCAGTAGAGGTTGGCACTTCCCGAACCTGGGTAGAAACCACGGAGGCGCCGACGTTCGAGGCAGCTGTGGATTCAAGCTGTCCCTTCTCGTCACCTCCAGCAGCGGGCAGAGACTGCCTGGGACCAGGGATGGTGACAGAGGATCCCTGGTACTGGATCTGAGAAGCAGAATACAGCCTATCGTCCTTGGTAACTGGAACATCCGAGGTTGGGGATTGTGTGACTTGCACAGGCTGTGTATACGTGATTGTAACAGGATGTTCCGCACACTTCTTGCAGACTGATGTGACAGTCGTGACGCTTGTGACACCGCTCGTCACGCATGGGACAGTGTATGTCACTGTCACCGGCGCTGACCAACTGGGATCCGAGCAGACGGATGTAATCACCGTCACGGCATGCGTCTCAGTGACGACACCGGGCCTGTGCGAGGTCGTAGAGTGAAGAGAGGTGTGTCCTGAGGCTTGATCGCGTGTCTTCGAAGTTGGCGAAGAGCCTGATGTAACCTGTGAACCCTGGCTCGATAGGGAGGGCGTCGGATAGATGTGCTCCGACTCGGTGGAAACACCAGCTTCAGAGCTCTCAAGGCTTGATACAGAGGTGAGAACAGTGGAGGCGGATGCAGTAGTCGTGGTATAGCTGTGCGTTGGCTCGGAGGTGGAAACTTCAGATTGGGAGCTCTCAACAGTTGACACAGAGTCAGTGCTGCTCGTGTCTGACCCGGTAGTCGTAGGATACGCGGACGTTGACTCGGAGACCGAGACGGAAATGTCGGTCTGAGAGCTCTCGAGACTCGACGTAGAACTAATGTCATCTGTAGATGACGTGGTAATTGTCCCGTTGGAAGAGCTAACAGTAGAGGAGCCACTGGTCAACGCCGAAGTGGTGTCCGAGGATGTATCAGTAGAGGATACCTCAGTGGAGGATGCATCAGTAGTAGTCGGCAAAGTCAAACTAGAAGTCTCCGAAGCCGTCTCGGACCATGTGGAAAAGGATGTTGAAAAGGTAGCGTTTGCAGCCGGGGTCGATGCCTCAGAGGTTACAAAGCTAGTAGTCGTCGCCTCAGTCGTCGGCTCCGTAGACACAGCTGTGGTCGCGTTCAGGATCGGCGTCATAGTCGTAAGTGAGACGCTCTCCGTAGTGCTCACAACAGGCCCAGGTCGATCAACCACACCTGAGAAAAAGTTATCCGGTCTGCTCCTTGCAAATCGAGCATACTGCAAAGTACGAATGTCGAAGCCGATCGTGGTTCCGTTGGTGAGTTCGATCGCCAGGCTGTAAGACATGTCGATTGTCCAAGAACCCTTGATGCCGAGCATGTTGGCGATCCTGAAGGCCAAGACTTCATCCTCGGCGACTTCGCCCGTGTACTTGGATCGGAATGTCTTGACTTGACAACGCTGAACTGCCTCTGCTGTGATGTCCCTGGACTTGGTGATCTTGTTCTCGTGATCAAACTCAGTGCCGATGACGACAGAAGTTCCATCACAGAGGAATCCATCATCTGTCGAAGCTTGGCTGGCAACCAGGGCGACAGAGTTCCATGGTCCCAGCTGACCAGGGACCTCGATGTCAAACTCATAGATGGGTCTGTCATCGATAGTCTTCTCCAGCTGGTGCTCATAGACCTTTGTCCTATCGATGGCACGGTACTCAACAGGGGGATAGAACTTCTCGCCCACTGTCGCAATCTCAATAAAGTACGTTCCCGCCTGAAGCTCAGCCTGAAGCTCTTCGCTGAATCGGCAATAGAGATAAAAGTCTCCGACGATGTCTTTATGCCACTCTGTCCAGTCATTCAAGGTAATCGAGTAGACCGAAGTATCCTCGTCAAAGCTTGCCCGTCCCACCAGGCTCGAGCCCTGATCCATCACGTAGTCCTTCTCAGCGATGTTGACGATCTCGGCTGGGAGAGCAAAGCTGACGACCGTACCGGCAGGGACACGGTTGGGGATGCTAATCTGGACGTGTAGCTCCATCCAGTCATTGGGGGTGTTCATCGTGCGGGACTCAGTGCCTTGACGGGCAAGGGAGAGGTCCACAAAGGCGTTTGCCAGTCCGGTCGGGGTGGACTTTGCCCTGAGAGTTGTGGTGATTCCCGGGACTGGAGCGGTAGTCTCTACCGCAACGTCAGAGGTCGTGGTGCTGGGGGTGGTAGTTGTTTCCGACAAGCTGGCGATAGTAGAGGTGGGAAGACTCTCTGTCGAGGCGGTGGTGCTAGTCTCCCCAGGAATAGGATCATCACCATGCTGAATACTGAACGCATCCGAGAGGAAAAGCTGCCAGTCCTCTGCCTTGCTAGGATCACCAAACATGCGAAGAGCCCTGCTAAGAATCTTGTACTTTCCAGACGGAATCGCAGTACCGTTGGAGAAGCTCTGGAATCTCGTGAAGCCAACGTTGCTAAACCGCACGGGGAACGTGACGGGAAAGTCAGCATAGCCTCCAAACACATCTGGCTGGCTCCTCAACGATCCAGACCATGCCTTGGATGAGGCGCCGGCGACAAAGGGATACTCAAAGTCGTCGACGGTCCAGTCTTCGCCGACGAGGTCAAGAGAGAATTCGTACGTGCCGTAGCGGAGGGCGTAGTAAATCTCCGGTGAATCGTACTCATCGGGCTTGTAGGGCTTGTTCTTCCAGTTGACAGGGTAGAGGTAGCCGTCTTGTGAGTCGTAGCGGAAAGCCAAGGGGGCCCCTTCAAGGGGTGTCCAGTTGTATGTTGACACCTCGACGCCCATGTACGGCACGGTGATAAACTCGTCATTGCTTCCTTGGAAGACGATCTTGCCGCTCCAGAGAGCACCGCTGTTGGCCTCGACATCCGGGGCATTGATCGTAACCTGGATGTCACGTGTTGAACCAGCTCCGATGGTGATGCTGTCAGGTGCCTCGATGGATCCTTCACCCTTCAGCAGAGGAGGATAGTACATCATCGGATACCACCACTCATCCCGAGACTGAACTGTAGCGGCAGCCACATGAGAAACCTTGTACGTGACTGCTTCTGAACCAGTATTCCGCAGGGTGATGGTATGTGTCTTGACCCGATTATCCGTATCGTTCAGCGAGATGAGCGGCTCCGACACAAGAACAGTCTCATAGTCCATCACCTTGACCGCGTCAACCATTCCAGCACCCTGCTGCGCCAAAGGAGCAATCTCACTGAGAACTTCTCCCAGCCCCGCATTGTATGATGGAAGAAGAGCAGCAGTGGAGGCAATCCTGCGGAAGAACTCTTCTCTATCCTTCTTGTGGCCGCTAAAGAACAGTGCCGCAATACCAGCCATATAAGGCGTCGAAAAGGACGTTCCGGAAGCAACAGCGTAGTCATTCTCGGGAAAGGCTCCGTAGACGGCTCCTCCAGGCGCCGCGATGCTGGGAGAAAAGTCGTTCTCAAAGGTCAACCCCCATGAAGAGAAAGAAGAGACCTGTCCTGCGCTAGGATAATCCTGCTCTGCAGCTTCAGCATCTGCATCGGCCTCAACTTCAAGAGTCAGATTCCGGCCCGAAGCAACCTGCTTCTTAACCCATTCCCCGACAGAAGCATCCGTCGTGGCGTAGAGGTGAATCTCGGGGCTGACCGTGATATCTGAGTCGTAAAACACGCCTTGGTTGTACGAGTCAAAGATGAGGAAGTAGCCGAAGCCCTGGCTAGTCAGGTAGTTGTAAGACTTTGCTGAGAAGCAGATTCCTCTCTTGATCACAACAGCTTCATCTTCGCTACCGTAGAGAGTGGGATCGCAGGAATCACCCTCGTCAAACTGAAGCCGCACGCTCGTCGACTCGTTGAGCTTCTGCCCATCCGGAGTAACGTATCGCAACTCGAGAGTCTCGCCAGATGAGGAGGCGATAGTGGCAGGCCATCCAAGCACCTGCTTTGAGTTGACAGATGCAACAGAGATGACGCCTCGGCCAGAAGCGGGAGAGCTGGCGTAAAAGACACCTTGCTCTCCGGCGTTGCCAGCCGCAATAAGCACTAGCCTCCTCTCAGCAATCTCGCTAGCAACGCGAGACATGACAGAGCCAGAGTATCCGTTGTCCACTCCGAGAGATAGCGACACAATGTCGCAGTCATCAGCGTCGGCTGCGAGAAGGCCCTTGAGGACAATGTCGTTGGGTGTG
Source organism: Fusarium tuaranense (assembly GCA_013363205.1). NCBI lineage: Eukaryota > Fungi > Ascomycota > Sordariomycetes > Hypocreales > Nectriaceae > Fusarium > Fusarium tuaranense. The sequence continues at coordinate 22,671 of JABEEN010001167.1, read as the reverse complement.
CTCCCTTCACAGCCAAAGACCTTGTACATGTAGACCTCTGCCTCGGGTGCAACACCGACAAAGTCCTTGCTCTGGCCGACGATGATGGACGAGACAAAGGTTCCGTGGCCGTTGCAGTCTTGAATATCGGTACTATCATCAAGCATGTTCTTTCCGCCGGCGATTCTGCCAGACAGGACAGGATGGGCAGCATCAGCACCGCTGTCGACGACACAAACACGCTGGCCCTTGCCCTTGAACCCTCGTTCGTGAAGCTCATCAACTCGAGTGACAACATGAGGGTTCCACTTCGGGCTGGCGTTGGTGTCGAATTCGACGTCCAGAGTGACGGCGTAGACGGGCCAGGCATCGACAACACCTGGGACATCTTTCAGCTGACCGAGGGTCATGTTCCCATCGTTGCTGATCTCGACGGAGACCGCCTGGAAACCACCAGACGCCGAGGTCAAGTCCTCTGCCACGCTTGCATCGTAGCCGAGTGACTCGATCTCACCGATGAGAGCAGAACCCCTTGGGCCAATGTCTCGGGTTTGAAGGGTAGTACCGGGTTCAAGCTCGACAATGTATTTTCCGGGGATGATTGCCGGGCCGGATGCTTCAATGGGCTTTCGTGAGGCCTTGATGCTGTCAGCATCCCAGGCAAGGGTCCCAGATAAGCTGGCAAGAGTAGCCAAGGCGGCTCCCTTCAACCAGAGTGAAACCATGTCGTCGGCAGTGATCGACTTGGTCCACTTGTTTCAAAAGAGTGAAGAAGGGTAGGAGAGCAAACGAATGGCTATAACACCCAAACTAAGACTGGCAACTTTGTCTCGGCATTGAGCCGCCTTTATGCAAACCCGGAGCCTCAAAGAATCCTTCAAGCCAAAAAAGCCCTCAACCTCGTATTATCACGGCCGACTTCGGATCGGCAAACGGTTTTGTCTCCGCTTCATTTATGATAGCGGCTGAATTGGTCATTGCCAAGAAACCTTCAAGTCGAGCCACCTGCCCTTTCGTGCTCATGGATACGGACGTTACTAGCCGTACCTGGCTGCAGCCGGTCCTTGTTCGATGGGGGCATCCGAGTTGTTGGGCCAAGACTATCCCGGATTGGTGGAATCATTGAGTTTTCGGGCTATTGAAGACCGGCTCTGCAGGGGCTCAGGAACGATTGCGCGAGCCAAGTTGTACTAGAAATGGGGACCACCGTTGGTTGATAGGCCAGGATATTCAGACTGGTCACATCTAATCTTATCTGATCATCTGATAAACAGGCCCTGGTCCGTGCCGACTCCGACACGGCCGAGCAGTCAATATGCACCCTGTAGGCATGGCGCGAGTATCAAGCACCGAATTTGTTACGTTCGGCAACGCAACTGAATTTCCACTAGGAAGCACATCAACCAGAAAGCCGGCCACTCGCGGGATGATTTATTTGGTTAGAGAGTTACGCCCACTGCGTTTGGATTTAAATTTCGTAACATATGTACGTGTTAAGTTTCACTTCAAGCTTATCAATTAATTCGCTCTCCATCTTTTCATCACTAAATACGTGTATTACTAGTTAAATCTTATGCCCAGGTTGTCCCTCATGGCCTCCATAGCTTTTAATGCCTCGTGTACCCGTGCCGGGGGCAATATCCTCACCAATTCCGGCCTTGATAAGACTTCCTGCAGCCTTAGAAGCACGTCCAAGTCTCGAGTTTGCCACAAGGAGTGATATTCAAGCAACTTTGCGAATATGGACAGCAGATTAGCACATAGGCCACCGGTTTTCCCAAAACTTAGGTGCTTCGGATCCCTTAGTTCCCATTCCAGCCTCTGCGAGCAAAGGTGCAAGGCGGTTATGCCAGATCCAGGCCGGAGGCCCTCGTCCTCCACCCAGTCAAGGAGCAAGGACTCTTCCATGGTGATGTCTTTGATGAGGCATTCACTAGGATCAGCACCCTTACGGAGGAGATCGTCAACATTGGAAACGTAGCCTCGATGGGCCGCAACCATCAGAGGCTTGACACCGCTGTTAACGGTTGACGTGTTTGGATCAGCTCCTGCGTGTAAGAGAGATTCTGTTGGTGCCAGCTCGGCAGCGTAGTGCAATGGTCGAGCTCCAAGACAATCCCCAATGTTTGGGTCCGCGCCGAGTCGGAGAAGCGTCTCGGCTAACCACCACCTTTCCATCCTCACAGCCACGATCAAAGGGGTTTCGCCAACGGCGTTTTTCGAGTCAATATAGCCGCCGTGCTGGAGTAGGGTTTTTAAAGCCGCCACCGAGGCAGGAGGATAAGGAGGTGCGTTTCTGCAAAGGCGATGAAAAGGTGTTTCAAGATTGGGTTCATAGATCGTCTTTCTCATGTGGGCGCCTCGAATTAAGAGGGAATGAAGAAGCCCTAGATCTAAGAGATCGATGGCGAGAAATAGGGGTGGTGGCCCATCATCAGGGTTTGCGGTTATGTGTGCCCCTAAGTTGATTAGACGCTGTGCGATGTGCTTGAAGCCCTTCTTTAGGGAAATTTGGAGAGGAGTTGGATGCCCCTTAGCCTGCCTGCCGTCAGGATCTGCTCCCCTTGAGAGCAGCTCGGAAGCCAGGGGCAGACATTCAGATTGAAGAGCCAGATGTAGAATTGTAGACTGATCATCCAGAACAAGGTTTAGATCAGACAAGTAATTGGCAAGAAAGAGACAATAACTGTCGCTGGATGACAGGGAGACAGATATTTCTGCATCTCGACCCCTCGAACGCGACCTGAGCGCAGTCAAGAGGTGTGATTGCGCACTTTCAATTACAGCGGGTCCTGCGAGATTGGGGGTAGGAGCCTTCATTTGAAAACCCCGAACCGGAAGCGCAGCGTTCAATGGCTGGCAACCAAGCTTGATGTAGGCCTGTAGAACGACTGCTTGATAATCTCGATGCATGAGGTAGAGGGGTGCTAGCCACCCCAAGCCTCCCCCCTGTAGCCGAATGCTGGATACACCACTTGAAAGAGCGGATACCGCTGCCAATAGTGCACCCTGTTGAGAATTTTCATCGTCTGAGTGCAGATAATATTGGAAGAGGGCTGCATGGCCGTTGCGGAGAGCCCAAGCCGCCGCTCCAAGAACGGATCCAGAATCCCAGGGCAGCGAGACTGGGCCAGTCGAACCGCTTATCAAGTTTCCCCAGAGGCGAGAAACTCCATGTGAAGCACCAGTCAAGATGTTCCGGGTTGACGAGAGCCACTGGCCCTGTGCGTATTCGAGAAAGAGGTAGACATCATCACGCACCTTCCACCTCTCGTTCTGCAAATCGTATGACAGCCTTTCCAAGTCTACTTTGTCGCCACGGGGGCGCCTGTGCTTTGATAGTAGGCTGAGAGCTTTGCGAGATACTTGTGACGGTATGACTGATCCGGCTGTTGTTTGGGGAACGTGCCCAAAAGAGACCTTCTGGGCTGTCGATATTCGGTTCTCAAAAACACTGTAGTTTAGATATGTGACGCACACAGCACCTAGTGTATGCTCTGTATCTGGAAGGTCAAAATGAAAGATGCTAGTCTTGGAATCTGAGGATGGGGCAGTGAGGTGTAGAAGCACACTGTAGTGGATAAATCTGACGCGGAGATCCTCCTCGTCGATGTCCAGCAAGCTGGCCCCATACGCCGAAATGAGTGCCTTTCCGGAACCGAAAAGTGTTGAATTGTCCCATTTGGTGTTTCCTGGGTCAACGTTGAACGCCACGCGCAATTCGTCCATAGACAGGGGTCGCTCTGCCGACGCGACCAGCTTGAAAAGCTTCCTGCCATATTTGCCATCGTGAATCTGCGACAGCGCCTTGTCAAACGCTCCGGGAAGGCTTTTTGGTAGGGTTCCCAGTATGTCCAAGATCTCTGCGTCTGATCGTAGTTCTTGAGTGTGTCTAGGACAGATGTCCTCGAGTTGAAGCGAGAGCCATAGTAACATGCCCTGGCATCCCACAAGCAGTTGTTCCTTCACCAACCTCTCCAGCTCTGGTGGCAAAGGTCTAATAGTATTCCATCGAGAGATTTCCGCTGTGAGGTATGCGCGGATCTCTTCGGACCTGTCTGCAGTCTCCATGGAGACAGTCCACATCTCATCCATAATTGACTTGGCGATGGAGTAGCATGCCGATGTGGGTCGCGATGAACACAAAAGACTTATCAATCGATGCTCTCCCAGACGGTGGAATTGGCTGAAAATGTCTTCAACTTCTTCTTTGGGCATCTCATCAAGCCCATCAAGCACAAAGATTCCCCTCCAGTTAGAGGGTGTGGCTTTGAGTAGGATGTCAATGTACTCTTCGGGCATTGGGCGAGTATCCGGAGTTACTTCTAGTTGCTCGAGGAATGACGCGAGTGAAGGTGCCAGAGCGGGACTTTGCAATACTTGTCCCACAATGCTGCCTAGCAAATTGCTGGCACACAAGGTCCTTGGGTTGTTACTCTGACAGAAGAAGTATGATACAGTGACAGCATCTATGATCTATATTAGCATCCATAGTTAGGAGACAGTGTCTGAACCAACCCTGGGGTTCCATGGACGGTGCGGCCAAGGTCAAGTGAGCAACAGCAGAGGCCATCGTCACCGTCTTGCCTGACCCAAGGTTACCCTTGAGCCAAAGGACGGATTCAACCTCGGAGGAAAGCCAGCCCTTGTACGCATCTTGATCGTACATCCAGCTTGACGTGCCTCTCTTCCTTTCCCTTCGCCAGATGAGGTTAAAGTCGCCTTGGTCCGGACACAGGGCGGTAAGCAGCCGATGCTTGCGCGTCTCCTTTTGTTGGATTGTGGATTCTCGTGACATAGTGATATGTAGTCGGTTGAACCGCTCCAAGACTGACGACTGACTTTGAAGGTCAGCCTTGGCCAGGAGAACTGTCGCGCGTTTCTCGATCAACTGGGCCCAGGAGGCGAGGTCCGACTCCAAGGGCTTAAAGGCCGCGTCAAATGTGGATGTAAACGACGTTGCAACCTGTGATATGACAGACTTGGCACAGTTCTGCACAATCTTAGCGCAGATGTTGACCATGACGATCGTGTACTCGCACATGTAGGATTGAAGGGTCGAGCACCTAGGGAATAACATGGCGAAATCTTGGTGAAGAGATAAGGACCGTCCTAGTCTCATCATCATGTTCGTGACATTCTCAAAATACGACAAGAAAGAGAGGGATGTCTGACATTGTTTAGCGGATGTGAAGCTTGATGATAACGCAAACTGACCTCCAGAGACAAGCGAACCACAGCCCAGACACCGCAGGCGATGAGGTTCTGCGATCCTCCCACTAGGACGTCCCCGATGGGAGCAAATTGGCGCATCCGTTCCAGGATAGCCACAAGTCGTGTGCCATATGGCCTCCATGAGCGGTGGACCCTGGCGCCATCTCGGTTGATCTCCTCGGTGAGTCTGATAATGTCGTCTGGACTTGGGGGGCTCTGTGACTGCAAGTTCTTGAATTTGGCGCGCTGATTCTTGTTGCTGAGAGATGCGTTAAACTCCGAAATGGCCTGGGCGAGTCTGATCTCTGGCTTCAGCTTTGCGGCGAAGCCGACAGCCGAGGATAAACCCTCCATCGCTCTAATCAGAGAAGGTTCGGTTTTCCTGCTGGTTACGCTAGCCTCAAATTCTTTGCTTAACGCGCTTCTTCGTGTGGGCCTGGATGATCCCAAGCAGAATATAGTTAGCCAGCAAAGACGGAAAGCCGACGGAAGGAAGATAGGAAAGAATGCTCAAGTTGAAATCCAATGTCAGCTTGGCCGTGCGGGGTCTGGTCATGGTTGCAACCAGCCCAGCGGCTGAGCATCACCAAGAATCCATTGGTTTTCATTGCAGGGTGGCTGAAATAAGGCAGACTGACATTTGATCGGCTGACGAGGAAGTGAAGGAGGCGAGTCTGAGGCTGTGTGTGTGCATAATACGAGGACGAGACTAAGTAACTTTGACTTTGAGCTTGAGATTGTTAAAGCGGTAGACTACAGTATTACCTCGTCTACTTCTTATCGATCAATAGTCTGTGCTAAACTACCTAAACTTTCAATTACTCCTTCCAAGTGAGCAGTCTAGGTAACACAATTTCCTGGAAGCCAACACGAGGACCATGTCATCTCTTAACAATCTGAGCAAAGGTCTGGTAACACCGATCTGCTCTTTTCGGGAATTGCTACCCTGTTTCTGGATTTCCCTACCTGCTTCAAGGCTTGCCTGCCATCTAGCGCCCATACGTCAAGGTCCAGGTTAATCAGCCAGTCCGACCGAACTTCCAGGCTGTTTCTCATCTCAGAAGAAATTAGCATCCCTGCGAGAGTCCTGTACTTTCTGATAACTGGCGACATTTTCACGCATGGAAATGCTACCCCGCATCCCAGGTCAGCTTCACTCAGCCAACACAACGCTTCCTGCCTCACTATTGGCTGATAAATGAATCAGGCTCGGAGTTTCCTTCTCCGCTGTAGTCATGTCATCTTCCTTGACTGGAATGCCCTGTGAAACTGCAAGGCCACGCACGATAGCAGACATGTCCTCTCTTCAGTCTGCCATCAAGGCATCGGGTTGCCTGCAAGCTGTTGCCGAAGATTTGTGCATCGACACGTCTTGCGTCCAGTTCTGCGCCACCCTCCAGGCGGTGCTGGCTGATATCGTCAAGTGGCTCCGGACATTGCCCGACAACCAGGACTCGGAGAGAGAGGCGACCGCACTCCTCGATCAGTTAGAGAGTCTCTGCCAGGTGATCGCCACCCTGTTTCAAATATGGGATATGGCTAACTATGGAAAGCATGTAGCCGCAGGATGCAACTTCACCAGAAGGTCCTTGCTCGGGCCTTGACCTGCTTATGGCTGACGTTGACGCTGTGATGCCTACTATTCGCAACTTGGCCAGTTCCAGGGCATGTCAAAGGCAACGGAGGACTGTTTTGGCTTGCCTTGAGTCATTTCTGCCTCAAATTCCCGAAGAGAAAGTGGCCATCTCACCCTCCGATGCCGACCTCCGTGCAGCAAGCGATGATCCGCCAGAGTATGGCAGAGAGATCGTGTCTCTTCACCGGGCCCTCTTCACGCACTGCTGTTGTGCCAAGTCCGAAAAAGTCGTTGCCCATATTAGACTGCACAATAGTGTTCAAGATGATACCAAGGTGACATTCGGGGTCATATTCAAGGCCCACCCACATCATGATGGATGTGATTCCGATTGCCCACCCTGGTGGCAAGACACGCACATATCCGTGCAGCGAACTGTGTCAGTTCCAAGGCCCCTTTAATAGATCGATATATCCTAACCTGGCAATAGAACTTTTGAAGACCATGCCACATGTCAATTTGAGCAAGTTGGGCTTGATTCAGATTCTTCCTTCTGTACCTACATCTCAGCCCAAGAGGAGCAAGGTCTAATGCTGTTGTACTTTTCGGTTCTGGGTCAGAGGCTCTACTTTGAGACTCACGATGACCCCCTAAGACTCTGGGAGCTCGACAGACCCAGCATCTCTCTCGGTCGGCTTTTGGGAGAGATATGTGAATCAGGCAATGACCTGACCGAAAAGATGAAGGAGGTTCTCTCATGGCTCTTGGTCAAAGCTGTTTGGCAGTATTACAGCTCACCGTGGATGCGTGAGCCATGGAATAAGGAGAGCGTGCATTTCCTTTTCGAAAGACGAAGAACAGAGGAAGGTGAAGAGCTCACTGGAATCTTTGTCAACGAGCCTCTTCTTTCCGTCTCCATCGTCCCCAGCCCTCGTGGGTCCGAGGTCACCAAGCCAGACCATCAGCTGGCACCATCTGGAAGGAAACCAGGTCGACCGCTCCTCTTTGGGAGACCGCTGCACCCTGTACCCAAAATCCTTGCTCTCGGTGTCATGCTGATAGAGATCCAACTTGGGAAGCCGATCGAAAGCCTTTACGGCGAGGCCGAATGGTCTCAGTATTGTCCCAAAGGCAAAGCGAACCCAAACACCAACTTCAAGATCTGCCGGGACCTGATCGCAAAGCCAAATTTCTTTGCGGATATCTCAGATCCTCTAGAATATCTCATCAAGAACTGCATTCAGCCGAATAACCTTTTTGTTCCACCGCATGTCAAGGACGAAGAAGGTATCCGAGAAGCATTGTACGGGTTGGTTAATCGGTTGGAGGTTTATCTTTCCAAGAGGAAACCGAATAGCGTAAAACCATTGAGCCTGCCACGAATTTCTGCCTCGCACAAGGCGTCAATGTCCAAGTCGACTTCTTTGCCAATGTCCACGCCGGCCAGACCGTTGGTATCTCAAGTGCTTGATACCAGCCAATATCGACTAGGCCCTCCAAAGACAGAAACGCACCCCTTCATTCAGGCCTGATTGACCCAACATCTGTTATATTTGAATAGGATCCAGTAGTTAGACAAGTAAATAGATCATACAGCAAATATTGTCATTTTCATTATCCAGCTACCTGCATTCGTCTACGGCAGCTTGAGACTCTTTCGCTCCTTCCCTCTTTCCTCAGGTCATGCATCCACGCCAAGGCAGGGAAGGGAAAGGGCACAACGTCCCCCCATTGGCAGCCTGATTTTCGGGATGAGGTTTACTCCGACGCAGCCACATACAACCCCGCTTACCACCAACACAACAGCCTCAATCCAAATATCGCAATGGATGTTTTCGCGTCCAGGTAGACGTCTTTTTGTCATGTCCACCACTCAGCCTCTGGTGGCTACAGACCACTCCTTGGATTCAGAATCCCAAGATGAACGGTCTCAAGGCTTCAACGAATCCCGAGCCAATAAGGAAAAGGCCAAGGCCCAGGTCGACGCTTACCTATCAGGCTCAGACAGTCGAGCGACGGACACTGGAGGCATCCAGCGTCGGACCCTAGAATGCCAAGCCCTTTTCGAGTCATGTCAAAGAAACTCACATCTTTCTGGAGATGACTGGATCGACAAGATGTCGGCAGAGTTCAACTGGTGGTCTCTAGGTATTGGGGCGTCAAAGGGAGGCCATTCCTCGTTGGATTATCGCGTTCAGACGCGAGACGACGTGCGTAACGTACTGGTCAATCTTCTTGACAGCTTGGCCACATCACTAGCAAAGTGCATCGATGCAGGTATGCCCATATTCCCGCTCCTCGCATACTTCTCTCAACTGACACGACTAGCATCCGAACCCTTCTCCCCCTCTGACTTAACAGTCACTCCAGTGCATGATCCGGAGGGAGCAACATACCAAGGATCAGAATCACATGCCTCTGGGGATGGTTCAATGATTGATGAACAAAAATACTATATCGAAACGACAATCCGATTCCTGTCACAGATTTCTATGGCCATCCGCAAGTCAGGGACCAAATTTCGACACCAGCGGGTCGATAAACTCCTAGCGGCCAGGGAGTCAGAACTGAAGGAATTCAGGGACTACATGCGATACTTCCTTTTGATGAGCCCTACAAAGGTTCATACCTTGCATAGAGTCTTGCATCGATACTCTCTGACAGGCGACCCGACCTGGAACATCCTGTGGATCACTCTGAAAGCCTACTTCACAGATATTCAAAGACTTACCCCAGTCCAAAGCCGGCTCATACAGGCAAACTTGGTTAGGCGCAATCGATTTGACCTATACCTAGCGAGATACCATCGAAAAACGCGAGCTCAGAAAGGGCCACAAGTGTCGCAGGTCCAAGCCGCGACAGTAACCATCATTCCGCCCAAAGAACGACCCGATCCAACTCAAAGCCAGAGCCGCGTCTCACAGACCTCATCAAAGCGAGACGAAAAGATACCCGTTCAACCTCTCAGGATCGACGGCTCTCAGCGATCTTCACAATCAGCTACCAAGATCGGCAGCTTCGTCATGCCTCAGCGCCCCCAAGAACAGAAAGCCAGATCTGTCAGCACAAAGTTGTCTCAAGGAGTGCTCAAACAAGACTACCCAAAATGTCCAGGGGCCGAGGGTGAAAGCTTCTGGTGTCCTTACTGCGCCCAATTGCTGGATTTTTCATATTCTGATACTAAGAAGAACAAACGTTGGCGGTAAGCATGCCCAAAGCTTGTTAGAATTATCTAACTCCTCTAGTGGTCATGTTGTCGAAGATTTGAGTCCCTATGTTTGCGTATATGAGGACTGTGACAGCCCTGACGCCATGTATGTCACGACACTCGAATGGAAGAAGCACATCCGAGAAAGGCACTCCAGAGCCCAATGGATTTGCGACCCATGCTGGCTAGATTCTGAATCACCTGAAGAATTCGAGTTCGATCGCGAAGAGGAATGGTGCAAGCATACCCTAACAGAACACAACGATGAGGTGGAAGAGGAGGATTTGCGAGACCTTGCTGAGCTCAGCCAGCGCACGGGGGTCCCCCCTATTGCGTGTCCATTGTGCTACGAAGACACGTCTCTTCGAAACCCTCAGACTGACAAACATTTGGCTGAGCATCTTCACTCTTTCGCGCTTCAAGCTCTCCCATGGGAGACGACAGGATGTGATGACGAAACCCAAGTCTCCATGGGATCAGACATCAGGAAGTCTCACGACTCGGGAGACAGTGAGCCGTCCACGCCCGAGAAGCATCAAGAAGATGACGACGAGATAGCATCTTGTCAAGCCCTCTTGACGACCATCAGTCGTTCCGAAGTAGGCATTGATGTGGGCAGGCACAGTCTTTCGGACTTGTTGATAGAGATAGGGGACTGCCTTGAGGACCTATCCGCACGTTTGAACGGCTCCAACCCCTCGCTCAGATTTGAGATTTCATCTTGCGTAGCACGCCTAGGAAGTATTTTACGAAGGATCGCAGGCGAACTTCCTGATCACCCATCGCCAGCCACCATTGACATCATGGAACAAGACCTTGCCGAGGGGCTCAGATCTCTACAATACTTACGGACGCTCTCACTAGTTGAGTCTTTCGAGACCTTCAGCCTCCATGAGTCAGAAACGATTGACTACTTAGGAACTTCCGAGTCGGTTGAAAAGGCCAGAACTGATAAAGCCCGGGATCCCGAGAATTGGGATATAGACAGCAGCGATAGGGTCCATATCGATGTTCCCCCTGTCAAGCGCATCATTCCATACGAGCGGAATAGTAAATTCATCCCTCGGCCAGGACTCTCCGACAAGATCTTTGGCATGATTTCTACCTCTTCACAATGGACCCAGAACGGGGCGCTATGTGGAGTGGCTGGGAGCGGGTTGGTGTACATGTTTATTGCATCTCAGACGCGAACTAACTTGAGGCAGCAAAACTCAACTTGCCTTGGAATACGCATATATTCGTAGCGACGACCCCAACTGCTCTGTCTTTTGGGTGCGTGCTGACAGTGCGGCAACGTTTACGTCAGACTACCTTTCAATCGCAAAAGAGCTTGATATTGAACCACACCTCAAAGGTGATGACCTGCTTACCGCCGTCTGCACCAGTATCGAGGCCCACCAACCATGGGTACTTATTCTCGATGGTGCAGATGATTTGTCGCTGTTCAGCAGTAAGGAATCTTCGGAGTACTTCACCAGCCTGTTTGATTTCGTCCCCAGGGGGCCGAGGGGAACCGTGCTCTGGACGACCCGTGATGAGAGCCTTGGACGGTCGGTCTCCAACCTCCACTTCTGTTTCGATATCACGAGAATGAAACATGCCGAAGCCTTGCAGCTCTTCGCGTCGACAAGAGGCCAGGCGGCCAGGCACCAAGAGACCGCGGTCATGAAAGATGAAACAGATCATCTTTTGAACGAGCTGCAGTGCCTCCCACTCGCCATTGTGCAGGCCGGATCATACATTGGGCATACCGAGACATCTATCCACGACTATACGACGCTACTTGTCACAAAAATGAAGGGGTTGAGGTTTTACGTGCCCAGATCGAGCGTTGGCATAGTTCTTTTTACTTCAGCCATCTCTCTTGATTGGATCCGTCAGCAGAACAAGACTGCACATGAGATGATCCATACCCTTGCCTATCTAGACAATCGCAACATTACACTCGCCATGCTGTCCGAACTCATCAGGGATTCGGAGGACGCTACCAACAGAGAAGATTCCCAGAGACTATCAAGAGCCACAAAGGAATTAACAACATTACATCTTGTCCAACCAGCAGGCAGCGGATGTCAAAGTTTTGAAATGCATACAATTGTGCAGGACGCCATGCGAAACTCTCAGGATTTTTGGGACACCCCCCTCACAAAGGCCCTGAGCCTGATAATGAGATTTTTCTGCGTAAACCACGCTATGAGTGTGTATAAGCGGACACAGGAAGACGGGAGAGAAAAGGAAGCTATTGCTATCCTTCGTCAAGTGTCGAGGCGCCTCGATGACGAAGAGCGGTGGCTAGAGAAGGAGTCCGTGGATAAGCGAGTGCTGGAGCTCCAACAGGGGCTGCTTGGTAGATTTCACCACGAAACCATCACCAGCTGTATGTCACTTGGGGCAACACTCTTTCAGCAGGGCCGTTACGACAAGGCTATGGATCTCGTCTCCAGGGCCCTAGATATGCGTTACAGGTTGTTAGGAGAAACGGACCCATACACGATGAAGAGCAAGGTGGCGATGGGGATGATATTCCACCAACAGGGTTCGTACTACCAAGCCGAGGCAGCCTATAAGGAAGTGTTGAATCTCCAGATCAAGGGATCCGGGCTGAAAATGATGGTCCGGCCTTATGTTGTCGACTGCCTCGCCTGGACATATTATGTCCAAGGCCGTTACGAAGAGGCCGAGGCCCACTTAGATAGTGCATGGTCCCTGCATCGGGAATTCAACGGCGACGAACATCCGGATACGCTACAGGCCCTTCACCAGCTTGCTGTCATTGTCCATATGAATGGCCGTCCTGACAGGGGGGTGGAGTTGATGCAGACCTGTGTGGAATCAAGACGCCAGGTCTTGGGGTTTGCTCACCCCTTGACGAATGTATCTACGTTGCTTCTCGAAGAGTGGAAGACAGGGGGGACAAGTTCAGATGCTGTTGGATAGCTGTTCCAGGATTGACGTGGTCAGCTTCATGGGGAACAGTTCATGGAATATCCAAAAAGATCTTCAGTTACTGGCCTATTTGCATCTATCAATCAACTACCTAATTACTGACCCATTTACCATGCAATCTTAGCCACAATCGACCCAGGGAACTTTCTAACAATAAACTTCCTAACCTCATCCACAAACAAAATACCAAGTCCAAGAGGAATAGGAATAAGCCAAAACTCAATAGGCACCGAAGCAGTATCAAACAGATTCTGAATGCCTGGCACCTCGGTGACAAAGATGGCAATGACCAAACTGATGAGCATGCTGAGGATCAACCAGGGGTTTCGGTGGGGCTTGGTGATGGGATCCGCCTGGAAGATGCTCAGACGACGGTTTCGCACGGCGAGGATGTTGCCCCATTGGAGGAAGACGAGGGTTACGAAGTAGACGCATTGGCCTGTGTTGTTGAAGTTTATGAGCTCTTCTTGGGTGTAGCCGCGGTATCCAGCAGAGTAACCTTCAAATAGGAAGAAGAGTTCTGAAACGGGCATCTTGGCGTGGCGGTACATATAGAGGAAGAACATAGAGTGCGCAGTGATGGTCTCCATGAAACCAGTGAACAAGTAAGCTTGGGTGTAGATCTTGGCGTTGATAAGATGATCGTGCTTATGGTTGCGAGGAGGTAGAGACAAGAGGTCGAATTCTTCCTTTTCCATAATGAGTGAGAGACTTAGGAAAAGATCGGTAAAGACGCAGATGATGATCATGAGGAATGCGCTCAGGGGAAGGGGAACACCGAAGAAGACGTTGAGAATGACGGGCCAGATCTCAGACCAACTTCCAGCAGGCAGCAAGTAGGAGATGACTTTTTGGAGATTTTGGAAGACGAGGCGGCCGAGGCGCATAGCATCGATGATGGAGTCGAAGCGATCGAGAAGGACGAGATCAGCTGCTTCAATAGCGACGTCGCTGCCGCTAACAATGGCAACACCAACATCAGCAGCTCTAAGGGCGGGAGCATCGTTGACACCATCGCCGGTAACGGCAACAACGTTATCGCGAGCGCGAAGCTCAGTGACAATACGAAGTTTCTGTTCAGGAGTAGTTCTCGCAAAGACAACTTCCTCGTAAGCGCAGACAACATCCCAATCCTCTTCATTCAACCGACTGAGATTGGAACCCTCAAGAAGTAAACTCCGGTTAAGAATAGGCGCGCGTTCCTTTTTCTTAGACTTGCTCTTCTCTGTGATTGGTTCTCCAGTGGAATGGAGCGAGTCAATGGTGTCAGGATCGCTGGTGCAGGTGAAGATGCCAGTGTTGCGAGCGATTGCTGCGGCGGTCAAGGCGTAGTCACCGGTAACCATGAAGAAACGGGTTCCAGCACGACGGCATTGTTCGACGGTAGCAGGGATCTCAGGACGGTGAGGGTCGATGATGCCAAGCATGCCAACAACAGTGAGGTCGTGAATCGCAGAGTGAGTGATCTCATCGCTGAAGGCGTTGGTTCCGGCAACAGCGCGAGGAGTAATGAGCTTCTCACAGAGAACAATGACACGCTCAGCTCGACGAGAAGCTTCATCTTGAATCTCCTGAAACTTCTGACGAGCTTCACGGTTGAGGGTCTCGACAGAGTTGGTTTCCGAAGACCAGTACTTGGTACATCCAGCGAGAAGAATATCAGGAGCACCCTTGATGATGGCACGATACTTGCCACGCTTGTCATCAGACTGAAAGAGGGCTAGCATCCATTTGTTCTTGGAGTTGAAGGGAACCTCAAAAACTCTCTGAGTCGTCTTTTTCAAGCCATCACCAGCAGATCCAGATGCAGCAAATCGAAAGACGGCAGTATCAGTAGCATTGCCTTGTATTTTTCGCTCGTGGATCGGAAGATGGATCGTAGTCGGATCGAATGAAGCATCGTTGCAGAGAAGCGCAGCGCGATGCAAGGCAACAGCAGGTTGACTTGGTTCAGTCGCTTCGTGCAAAAGGTGAAAGTCATCGGCAGAGTCAAGCTTCTGATCGACAAAGGCGACAGAGTTGACAAACATTTGGTTCTGAGTCAAAGTACCAGTCTTGTCTGAGCAAATGACATTGACACAACCAAGAGTCTCGACGGTAGATAGACCCTTTGGCAAGACATTAACGGCCTTCATGCGACGAGCAACCATCATCAGCGTCAATGCGACAGCGACAGGCATACCCTCTGGGATAAATGCCACGACACATGCCATGACGTTGACGAGCATTGCTGGGACGCTGAGGAAGTCGGGGTGGTCAACGCGGAGCCAGCCTGCCCAGGTGAAGAGGATGAGGAGGGCTAGGAAGATGGTCATGCAGACGATGATCTTGACGAAGCGGGTGATTTCTCGTTGGATGAGGGCAGCAGAGTCTTTGATGCCAGCAGTTGAACTTGCGATGCGACCCATAACTGATCGAGGACCAGTAAGGATGACAACACCGACACCATTGCCATTCATGACAGTCGTACCCATGAAAGCAATGTTGCGACTCTCGAGAAAGTTGCGATCCGTCTGATCAACAGCACCCTCAATCTCATCCGACTCTCCAGTAAGAACCGATCGATCAAATCGAATATCGCCAGAATGGCTGATGAGTCGAAGATCGGCTGGGACTTTGTCACCGACCTGAAGGTGAACAATATCACCAGCCACAAGACCAATAGTAGGCAAACTCTTGAGGTCACCATCTCTCTTGACAAGTGCAAAAGAAGGCAACAGGTCCAAGATAGCATTCATAGTCTTGGCAGTAGACCAATCTTGAAAAGCAGAGAAGCCAGCTTGGAGGAAAATGACGATGATGATAAGGACAGCGAGGGAGAGATTTTGGACTGAAGGGGGGTTGCTCAGGGGTTGCCAGCAGAGAAAGAAGATGATGGCGCCAACCCAAAGAACCGAACAAAAACCACCAAAGATGTACTTCAAGGTTCGTTTGATGTAGTTCGTCTTTGGATGAGGCAGAGAGTTATTTCCATCTCGTTCAAGACGGACTCCAGCAGCATGCTCAGAGAGACCAACACCAGGGCTAACATTGAGTTGCTGACACAGCTGCTCAACCTGAACCTCATGATACTGAAGATTGGCAAAGTAATCCTCATCATCCTTATTCTTCAGTCCCTTGCCATCCTTTTCACCCTCAAGCTCAGGTTCTTGTTGCTTCGCTTCGGTGACTTGTATAGACAAGGTACGGTATTCGATCTGAACGCCCGAGTATGGAGAGGAAGCTGGCATCTGGCTGCGTGTGCTTGATCGAGAGCGGGAACGACGACGGGAGAGGGTACGTGTTAAACCAAGAGGTGCATCTTCGTCAGACACACCGTCTCGACCACGACGGTTACCATCTTGAAAGGTGATTCGAGGGTTCTGTGCAGCAGCCTCGAGATCGACCTCCTTTGTGGGCTGAATATCGGGATCTGGCATATTGACGGGCGTTGAATCTGCAGGAGAAGCAGGGGAGATGAAAGAGGAGGGTGGTAGAGAGACAAGCAAGGGTAAGAGACACGAGGTAAGTGAGAAGGATTGGAGTATGGATTGACAGCGAGATATAGGTACACTCTTTTCAAAAATTCCTTTCTTTCTCAAGGAGGCCTCCCTGCTTCAAATACGCAGTACGAAGCAGCGCATAGCGAAAATCCCTCATACATTTCTGTGGTTTGGTGAGTGGAAACCCCGTTATGAAATCGTGAGTAGAGGTTAGTGATGCTATACACGAGCAGTACACGCACCAAGCGCAAGAAGATCGTGTGGGTGATGTCCCCAACTGTCTCACAGGACTAGCCACTACAAGTTCCCCAATAATGTACACTTTCCACTCGTCTAGACCCTGCTGACGGGCGCTGGGTGTGGGAAATGACGACTCGGTCATGTCTAACCAAATATGGCCCTCCGCGGTTTCTGATATCTCTTTGACCTGGCCTCTGGCTCGGTTTGCCGAATCTGGGCCTTGTACTGTATACTCCACGTGTGTGCTGCTTCGGTTAAGCGAGGTAATTATCTCATAATATCACCCTGAGAAATTTTTTTCTTTGATGGGAGGAGGGGAAAAGGGTTTGACGCCTCTTACGAGGTTTGGGACAAGCTCATCCGTTGGTGCGACCTGAGGGACTTTTGTATTGACATGTGAAGACGACAGCACGGTAGACACATTTTTTATATATGTAGGTAAATAAAAACCATTTAAATCGAATAATACAATATTGATGCTGGTCTTTTTCCAAGACCCTTGCCCCTGATCAAGGTGACACTCTCAGAATAAGGTAATTCACATTAAACGTGGGTGCAGCCGTCTTGGCATCATCATAGCGTGTGTAACCGAAGCTGCCAAATCCGGCAGTGGCAGTGCTCGGCGTAATTGAGCTCCGTTATTGGCTGCTCCGCAATGTCTAGCTTGAAAGGACAACACCCTCCGGAGTGAGAAGGGTTCAGATCTGAAATGCCTCATACTGAGACAAAAGCGGTCGAGAAATCCTGTTTTTTGAAGAGGGGGTGGCTATGGTTGAATGGAGCGTTTGATGGACAGCTGTGAGTATCGACATGCACAGGTGCATGAGAAAACAAACTCGTCACATTGTAAGCGGGGTGAGACAAGGAGTCAGTCACTGCGGGTTTCCCAATCTTGCGTCTCCACAGATGTCCATCTCTTGGCACTCCCAAGGATCCCCACGACCCTTGTCCTCTCCTCGTCCACCCTCCTTCACCACCATAGCGATCAACACCAACCCCCCAGGTGAATGGAAGAAACCAGGGCTGGTCTTCACGCACACAATGGCGGCCTCACCCACGCGCCCCTTTCCTTCACCGCCACGGTTGTCTCTCTGTCTTCCGGGTAGCTGACCACTCCCTCCACGCCCAAACTCAACACAGTTGCGCTCGTGATTCTTGGCCCATCAAGAGCCGCTTACCCGGATGACGACACTCAAGAAAGTTGCCGATTGTCACAAGGTTTTTTCGAGGCTGTATCATGTAAGACGACCAATCAAAGGTTAGGACAGCCAGTCAGAACTATGCCGCCGTTCGTGGTCGGCAGTTCCAGACCCGAGGCGACGCGACGCGCGTACAGGGTAAGAATGGAGATGTCATATAAATAGGGGCAATCGCGAAAAAAGATGGTTTACCGTATCCGTGCCGGAATGGAGATTTATTTTTTGCTGCAGTTCGGCTTTAGGGCTGTATTGTCAGTAATGATTGATGAACTATTCTCTGTCCCCGTCATGTGAGGGTCTCCTGGCTGCTCCCGTCGCGTGTCAACGTGTCTCACACATTCTAACGTAGCATCATCTCAGTATCAATGTTCACTGAACCGTGCGTAGCATCTGTGTCGTCTTTTTGTTCTAGGTCTCGACGGGAGAAGGGATGACCACCATGGCTGGCGAACTAGAGGAATTTTGAAACTCTTCTCGTAAATGCCAGGCATCTATCTACCCGGTCGGGACAAAGTCTTCTGTGGCACTTCAATGTCCTCATATGTTTCCAACTACAGGCACAACTACATAACTACACAGTAGGGTTCAGAATCATCCAGAAACGAGATTCTGCCTTTCATTCTCTAAAATAAGGTAGTTAGATCAATCGACTACTGCTAGACTTGTCGTTCTTGGGAAGTCCTCGCCTGGGTGGTCAGCTGTTTGGCCGGCTAATATCGCACTAGCTTCCCCTCTCTCCACCCGATGCATGAGGAAACTCCCAGTACGCCCAGGAGGGGGAGACTTGGCGAGACATGGGGAAGGTGAGTTTTCCCCGTGGGGTATCATGAAATGAGTCACGTTGGCATTGGAACAGAGTCGTCTGTTGGTAGTGACTGGCACGTACCGGGGTTTTGAAATGTAAGCTAGAGAGGCTGGAAGGCAAAATCGTCGAGCAGCAGTTTTGCATTCAAGCGTATTGTTGAAATGGGAGTTTCCTGGGCTTTCTATGAAAACAGATCTTGTCCTAATCATCAAATCTTAAGTCTATTATAGGTGGTAATCGCACAACTTGATAAAAATGTCTACATGGGTTTATATCCAAACCACGGGTGTTGGTTCTCTCCCATCACAACCCTCTCTCCCGGCAGTTCCTGTTTCCCTTCAACAACGCGCACTCCCAAAGGGTAGCATTGCTGAAAACTTACAGGTCTGTCTACGGAAACAAGGAACTGCGAGGTCGAGTTTCAGAGACCCAGAGAAAAGCTGAGGCTCCGAGAGCTCTGCACACCTGTACTAGTAACTAAGAAGGCCGCTCCACTTCGTAAGAAGAACAATTTACGCCATTGGTGTCGATTACAGCTGAAGTAGTGCAATTGCACCTATAACAACTGCCAAGCGGGCCGTTCCAAAGTAGGGTTGTAACTCTGCACCAAGATTAGGTTCGTCGGTTGTTGTCGTCGTCGTCAGGGATCCTGTTGTCGTCGTCGCATCTGCAAACTTGCGTGAGTACGTTCCTGCCAACACATGATGTTAAATCGCCAATAACTAACCCTGATCGCCTGAACTGGTTGATGTCCGCAAGAGGTTCATCGTGCTCGTTCCTCTGCCGCAACCGAGGAATGGGGTCCATGTTGTTACATCAAGATCTTGGTAGATCCTGTGCGTAACGCATTCCACATCACTGCAACAATCATCAGTACTCAAGCAAAGTGTCCAAAGTTTCGAGATGCCCTACCATAGAATCTCACCACCGTCCATTCCCAATGCTGTTCTGCCCGAACATCTTGTATACACGTCGTCGCGTCCGCATCCGCCGTAGCTACTGATCGTCGTGAAGGGTTCGTTGATGCAAGATACCCAGTCTGAGAACCCTCATTAGCTGGAAATTCATGGGGAAACATGGCGACTAACAGTAGTTTCCCCTTGTCCCATTCTTGCCCATTCCCACGTAATATTCATCTCTCGGAACCTGGGTTGTAGCCAGAGCGTAGTATGATGTGCTGACTCGCGTCGAACTCGCGTCTCGTTCGGCCAAATTCGCGGGTGGCAGAGTAGGGGCTGGGCCTAGGTTTGCGCAGACGGTGGAAGTGAGCGCGAGCAGCTGCGCGGCGAAGAATGAGAGACTGTGCATCGCGAGTTATCGTGTAGCGGCGAACGAGGTCTCGAGGTGGATTAGTACGACGGTGCTCAACTCGTTCGAGAGGGAGAAGGGGAGCTTTAAGTATTAAAAGGTCCAAGTTGAAAACAAGGGAAAATGAATGCCTCAATGTCTTGGCAGGAGTCGCTATCCCAATTGTGGCGGGCTATTCAAGACATTACTGGCTAATTCCAACACAGCTGAATGGACCCTGCATGAAAATGATGTAGGCCAAGCCAATAGTCTCTATAAGTCTTTTGCCTTCAACTTTCAGCCTTGTCTGTCTCACAGATGTGAAAACACCATGAATCTTGAATGACGTCGTAGTCTAGTAACTGCCTGGTGGTGGCGATTGTGTAGAGACAGGCATTCTTGGACGGATGAGAGCCATTGTATTTTTGAGATGGGTTTAACTTACTGGTTTTCTGTACCATCCCAATGCGCGACAGATGGCCGCCTCCAAGTCGCACTCTCGAGTCCCTAAGTAATAGAGATAACGAGGTATTGGATTGAGCAAATTTCTCTGCATGTCTCATAAAGCCAAATTCCCGAACGGCGGTAGGCATCTGTGAGAACTGACCTCTCACCAATCGCATAACCCGGGGGAAAAAAAATTGGATATCGATGATTGCGACAGTTCTCTTCTCATCCTGAAAAAGAGCGGCAGTTAACAAAAAGACGACACAGATGCTACGCACGGTGTTGGATAAATCCTAGGCCATCCTTGCTGCTACAGTACGGCCTTGACTCGAGCCCTCCAATCAAGTATAAAGTTCCAACAGAGTTGCGTGAGTTATCCCGGTTAGAGTTGTCCCCCTCCCTCTTGGACCGAGACTAATAACTCCGGTGGGGGTGGGTATCGCATCCTCCGGTGGGCGACCAAGACATGAATGACGGCACCTCATCCCGGTGGCGGAGATAAGGCAACACCGAAACGTCCTGGACAACTTCTCTCCGGCTAAAAGCAGGCACTGTCATAAGCTACCACATAGAACTGTGCTTTTCCCATTGTCCTCAAAGTAAACCCGCCAGAAACAACCATGCTTTATCGCCGAGAAAACACCCTCGTCTTCAAATATGACGCCGAAGAGCTCTGGGTACAGCCCTGGGGCCCCAACGCCTTTCGTGTGCGGTCCACCAAGTCAAGCATAATGCCGACAGAAGACTGGGCCCTCCTCCCAGCCCAGCCCGTCTCACCCGAGACTCACATCTCGGACGACGGTGCCGTCATCACCAACGGAAAGGCCAAAGTCCAAATCTCAAAGCTAGGCAAGCTCATCCTCAGCAACACCCGCGGCACAGTGTCAATCGAAGAGTACGTCCGCAACAGACGCGATCTTCTCGACCCCAAGTGCAGCGCTATAGAGGTTGAGGCGCGCGAGTTCAAGGGTATTCCTGGCACCGAGAGCTTCCGGCTCGCCATGCGGTGGGAGAGTCCTGATCCAAACGAAAAGATCTTTGGTATGGGTCAGTACCAGCAGCCCTGGCTCGACCTCAAAGGCCAGGACATTGAGCTAGCCCATCGTAACTCGCAGGCCAGCGTCCCGTTCGCCCTCTCATCGCTCGGATACGGCATCCTGTGGAATAACCCTTCCATCGGGCGTGCCGTGTTTGGGAAGAATATCACCACATTTGAGGCTTACTCGACAAAGGCTCTCGACTACTGGATCGTGTTTGGGGACTCGCCAGCTGAGATAGTCGAGAGTTATGCCAGTGCGACGGGAAAGGTCCCTATGATGCCTGAGTACGGGCTAGGGTTTTGGCAATGCAAGCTTCGTTATCAGTCCCAACAAGAGCTGCTCGAAGTTGCGCGGCAGCACAAGACGCGCAATATACCCCTCGATGTCATCGTTGTAGATTTCTTTCACTGGCCCAAGCAAGGAGAGTGGAAATTTGATCCCACCTACTGGCCTGATCCCGGTAAGTTGCTTTTGGAGACCGCTTCCGTGCGTTGAGGTAGGCAAGAGGAAGCATGCTGATCTTTGATAGACGCCATGGTTCGAGAGCTCAAGGAAATAGGCGTTGAGCTAATGGTCTCGATATGGCCAACTGTCGACAAGAAGTCGGAGAACTACCACTATATGCTCGAGCACGGGTATCTCATCCGTACGGACCGCGGTGTACGAACCGGTCTTGATTTCGAGGGCGAGACGATTCACATTGACGTGACAAACCCCAAGGCACGGGAGTGGCTGTGGTCGATCGTCAAGAAGAACTACTTCTCAAAGGGTATCAAGACCTTTTGGCTGGACGAAGCCGAGCCCGAGTATGCGGTCTATGACTTTGATAACTACCGGTACTTTCTTGGATCCAACTCGACCATTGGCAATGTCTATCCCGTAGAGTATGCCAAAGCCTTCTTCGAGGGACAGCAGAGTGAGGGTCAATCCAATATCGTCAATCTGGTTCGTTGCGCTTGGGCCGGTAGCCAGAGGTACGGCGCCCTGGTCTGGAGCGGTGACATCGCTTCATCGTGGGCCAGCTTTAGAAACCAGCTGGCCGCCGGTCTCAGCATGGCCATCGCCGGTATACCCTGGTGGACAACTGATATCGGTGGTTTCCACGGGGGTGACCCGGACGACCCCAAGTTCCGCGAGCTCTTTGTTCGATGGTTCCAGTGGGGCGCCTTCTGTCCCGTCATGAGGCTCCACGGCGATCGAGAGCCGCGACAGCCTCAGCAGGGCACCACAGGTGGCGCCACCTGTTGT
>JABEEN010001164.1:0-69717 GCA_013363205.1 Fusarium tuaranense | reverse complement strand
AAAAGTCGGCCTCGAGGAAGAGAGCCACCAAGGCTTGTCTCAAGTGTCGTAGGAGAAAGGTTCGCTGCGATGTTACCCGTACTTCGGCTCCTTGTACCAATTGTCGGTTGGATGGGGATGAGTGCGTTGTTGCGCGTCGAGGGGTTTCTATGTAAGTGTTTCTCTGTTGGTTTGTCGATCTATACGTGGACTAACAACTTGTAGCCAGATACGATATAATGAACCATCGCCGTTTACTCCAGACGCTGTTATCGACGATGCCGATCCGAGTCATCCGACTACGAGACCTGACTTGACGCTGTCACCGCCTCAAGAAGCCGATCTCGGCTGCGTAACCCCCTTCACGAATGATACATGCAATAATGGCAAAAATATCCAGTCATTCGGCATTACTTGCGACAATGCTAAAACGAATACATCAAATAATATCCCGTTGGATCCCGTGCGATCTGAGCTGAAAGCCCTATACTCGTCGATGCCTTTCCTCAAGGCGCTTAGCATACGCGACCGCGACTTCAACCATCTAAATTCTCAAGGATGTCTACGTGTCCCCGCCAAGCCGATCCTCGACGAATTCGTCCGACATTACTTCCTCTACGTCCATCCGCTGCTCCCTCTCCTCAACGAGGCCGACTTTTGGCAAGCGTACAATCCAGCCCAGACAGAGACCTACTCGAGCTCGAGCGGATCTCCAGTCTCGCTGCTGTTGCTGCAAGCCATCATGTTTGCCTCGTGCACAGTAGGTGACCTTAACTCGGTGCATCGGATGAATCACAACTAAATATTACAAGCTTGTACCGAAAGAGAGCCTCAAAGTCTTGGGCTTCTCTAGCATCCACGAGGCCAAGGAATCATTCTACACAAAAGCAAAGGTACAAGACACTTTCTCTTGTAGATTAACTAGCTCTGACCCTCTTGCCAGCTGCTCTACGACTTTGCTACCGACCCAGATCCCATCTCGATAGCACAAGCTGCATTACTGCTGACGTACTGGTGTCCGACCTTCCGCCCAGGACCGCGAAAGCCAAATAGCAGATGGCTCAGGATCGCCGTACAGAATGCCAGAGCTGTCGGGGCTCACAACTACGCAACCATGGCCCAAGATGCCCAGGCGACTCCACAGGATCTCAAGAGGCAAAATGTTCTGAAGCGTGTTTGGTGGTGTTGCATCATCCGCGATCGGATAATGCCGCTCTGCGTCCGCAGAAACATCCAGATCACACGAGAACACTTCGACTTTGACGCCAACCCTCCTCTAGGATACGAAGACCTTGCCGATGAACTTGAATCGTCGAGGGTGTACAACACCACCACCAAGCACACCCTCATGGTCACCTTAGAACGCTTGACTGAGCTATGCGTCTGCTTGACCGACGTCTTGACCTTGGTATATCCTACTGAACACTTGCCGATTCTTGACGCTGAGGCGCATTCTACGGCGTTTGGCAAGGTTCAGGAATACAGACGATATCTACAATATTGGGCTGAGATCACGCGACCACCTTTGAAGCACACCGAGTTGTCTCCCGAAACGGATTCCTTCGAAGACTCTTCCGTTTTGTTCACAAATTTGGTCTGGATATATTACCAGTGAGTTACCTTTGCACCGCGATCCTTCTCTCATCGCCTACTAACAGCCCCCAGCGCCGCTCGAGTTGCTCTCTTCAATTATGAATTACATCTCGGCGTCATCCTGGGACTGGTCACACGAAAGGCGACTTCCAATTTACAGACTCAGTTCCTTGAAGAAAACCGAAAGGGCTTGAGGAGCGCTACTAGAAGCATCGCCGACTGCCATGGTCAACTACACCCACTTCGTCTAACGCGTTGGCTACCAAGTAGCGCGGTTGCATGTACAGCACTCCCTCTAGCTATGCACATGGTAGACATCAAGATGTCATCTGCCTCATCTGGAGGCGAGATCTGGTCGCGCCCGGGCATCGCTGCGAAACAGTCCCGATTAAACGTGCTTATCCAAGCATTCAGAGAACTTCATCCCAAATATGACGGTGTGGACTCGATATCCAAGACGATCAGATATTTCATGGAATGCACCTATCTCCAAGACTCGACACCGACACCTTCTTTTGGCGAGAACACCGATGTTCTGGCGAGAAGTCCTACCTACTACCTGAGGCTTGCATTGACGATCGACCTCAGCCTCAGCCAAGATCGTCTACCCCAAGACAGCGACTTTCCTACACCGTTGAGACGCTTCCTGTACAACACCAGTTTGTCTGCGCCTGCAATACTCGAACAACAAGTTGCTACTCACTCTCTCGCCACCAAAGCCCTTACACCGCCTCGACCTATTTCCCCCACGGTAGTTAAAACATTCTCTCAATGGGTTGAGGATGATCGATGTATTCACTTCGCTCTGGAGATGGGTATCGATATCAGTCAACCACCCTTTGCGTCGGACGTGACGGAGGAGAGTACGGTAACCACTGAACCCCTGCCATGTCCCACCGAGACAACCGAGACATGTTCCACTGAGAGTATGGAGAGCGACTCGGCGAGGGCGGGAGATGAGACCGTTGAGATGGAATACTTGGCTCCTAACCTTGAGAACTTGACTGGGTGGGCTGAGAATGATCAGTCACTCTTCTTTGCTCAGGAAGCTGGTCTCATTCCCCAGGGTGTTGGATTAGGTGATGGAAGCCAGGGAGACGAGATTTATCCAGGCTTTGGAGCACTTGCCCAAACTTTGGACCTCGATATGGGGTTTTTATGGAAGGGCATCGAGAATGGTGGCCAAGAGGAAGATGCACTGAGGATGTTGATGTAAAATTGAGATAAGAGCTGGCGTTAGTCATTTCCGGCGGCTCAAGTGTACTCTTTATGAAGCGAGTATTTAATGCATTGTAATGAGACTTTGTATCACCCTTCCAGATTGCAACCGGCTTCAATATAGAGCTATCAACATTACCTAACCCGTGAGACATCTTCACAATTTCGATTGGAACTGCTTAACCACATGAAAAGCACCCCCCTTCTTCCCAAACATTTCTCTCAGATCTTCAGCAAGTTCCTGAGGTCTCTCATGTGCCGCAAAATGACCTCCATCTGGGTGCACCTTTTCAAACACAACCGGTCCAAGGGTCCTTCCCCATGTCTGAGGAGGCACAACAATATCCTTGGGAAAGTACGACAGCCCAAGAGGAACGTTTGGCACATATCTGTCCACCTTTGATGTCTGCTCAGGGCTTGAATGTGTGTTTTCGTAGTAGATCCTGGCACTTGCCGCTGGTCCTGCCGTGGAGAATTGGTACACGGAAACCCAAGTCAAGATTTCATCATCGGTCCAAGGGTAGTTATCCGTCCAGTCATGAAGCTTCTCGTAGATCCATGCTAACAGGGCTACAGGTGAATCTGCCAGAGCAAAGCCGATTGTAGATGGCTTCGTTCTTTGTTCTAGGTTATATCCGAAACCCTCTTCGAAGAACCAATCTGTTCGAGCGCGTCCTGCCTTTTCATGATCCGCGTAGGGAAGGATGGCGTGTTTTATGAATTGCCAGGGTGCCGTCAAGAAGGAGGGCGGTCCGAAGGCGCGAACAAAGTTGACGTGAGAGGCTACACAGCTTTCTGGGTATTGGACGCTGATCATACGAGTGACGGCGTATCCCCAATCTCCGCCTTGGGTGACTATTCAAATGTTAGCTCATGTAGTAATCCCGAGGAAGAATGCGACGTACCATATTTGTCGTAACCCAGCTTCAACATGAGCTTGTGCATTGCTTCGGCATACTGAGGAATGCTAAACCCTCGTTTGGATACCCCGTCTGAGAAGCCAAAGTTGGGCAAGGATGGCGCCACGACATGGAATGAAGGCCCATCTTCAGGGTCTGTGAGCAAGGGAAGAAGTTTGATCACCTCGAGGAAGCTCCCAGGCCCTGGATCATGACAAGTCAGTGATACTTCTCATCTGCTCGCGTCGGTAGGACTCACAGCCGTGGCAAAATAGAAGCGGGATGCTATCTGGTTTGTTCCCCTTCTGATGCAAGAAGTGAATTTGTAGATCGTCGAAACCCTCCACTGAGACTTTGGAAGTGAACTGAGGCAACTTATTCAACTCCGTTTCTTGAGCGCGCCAGTCGAACTTGTCTTTCCAATAGGCAGCGAGTCGCTTTACCTCACTCAGAGGGGCACCGGACTCCCAGTCATCGGAAAAGTTAGCCTCTTTGGCAAAAGTTGCAATCTGTAGTTTATCTTTAAGGGAGTTGAGGGCTGAATCCGGAACTTGGATCTTGAATGGCTTGATTTCGGTGGACATTTTGATGACTGGATGAGGTATATGGGATCATGCGAATTGGGTCAATTGGTAATAAAGATTAATATGAGGTTGATGGACTTTTTATGGGATCATTGGCCTTTTCTATGAAGTGGAAGTTGACAAATCCAAAGCCCGCATCATTTCTGATTACCAATTAATTCGATTGTGTGATTCGCAAAACTTGAGTTCAGAAGGGCGTGAATGACGCCGGCAGTTGCATATGACGCATTACGGCCCAGTTGTGTCTCAGTGGTGCAACCATCAGGCTACGATGATCTTTTCCGGAAAAAGAATATCGACCAAGGCAGTAAAGACGTGCATGATGCAAGCCGCGGGGTATCATATTTTCGCCCATGGAAAGATGTGACTCATGATAAGAGGAATCGCTTTGCGATTTGAAAGATGGCGTGTTTGTGAACATTTATCCGTGCTTATGGTCAACTCGGCACAAGATGATCGTCAGGGTTACTCGTGAGTCATAAATGGTGAGATAGTCAGCCCATATTATTCTACATAAATATATTAAACTCGGGGAATGAGGCGGGCATCTTTATTAGATAGGTGGGTTTAGACTTAGTTCCACTCGACATGGATAGGTTCATGACCCTCAGAGAATCTCCTGCCCTGGAACCACAACCCAAACCGTAGGTCGGTTGGACTCACGATGGCATGGATATCATATGCTAAATTAGTAATACTTGTAGCCCTGGCTGAACCAGTTATTCCTTATTCTGTTTGAGCACAAGTTCCTCTGGCTTTAAATCAGTGAGGTAGCTCTCACAATTGTCTCACGTCACCTGTTTCCAGGCAATTTATAGAGTCTAGGATCGCCCTTGTCCAGGTCTTTCCATCCGCTACGAGAATCTATCTGATATTTTGCCTATGTTCTTAGCCATTGTTACTCCTCTGCGCTCTCTGTCATTCACAGAGGGCACACTAACACACCAGGTAATCTTACGCATTATCCATGGCATTATCACCCCCTACCTCCAACCAAGGTTGGGAATAGCTTCATCTGTGCGCCTCAGTAGGATATGATGCTATGATGTGTTGATAATATGTTCTATATTATAGTTAAAGCTCGGCCTTTGATTGGTTAACGGAGCTGTAAGACCGATGACAAACTCAGCAAGGAACAGCCACAACGTGGTTATGGACGAAGGGGGACAGCAAGCGGCTTGAAGGCGGAGAGGTTTACCATGGCGTCGCCCCGTTGCTCTTGGTCACAGGCATAGAAGACAGCGGCTGATCTTTTCCCCGATAGCGGGATTCGCAGCCTGTAAGCATCGCGGAATAGATTACCCGACCATGAAGAGGGTCCCTTCATTGTGCAGTATCTGTTGGTCAAGCTCAAATATCACTCACAAAAGACCTCACCAGCCTGGGTAATCGTATCTGTCAGCTGAACGAATATTGGAAGCACACGACACGACGAATCATGACGCCTTTGAAACCCCGCATTCTTTTCTTCAACCCAGTGCGCTATGCATTGGCCGCACACGAGGCCCTCTCTGCCGTCGCAGCGCCAGAGGTGGTGACAAGCAAGTCTCGGGCAGAGCTTTTTGCAGACCTAAAGGGTCAGTATAAAGACATCAGGGCCATCTATCGGACTTCTGCCAGCGGAGCGGTAAGACCTAAGAATCCATCATGTGCTGCGGCCAGGATCTGAATAATCTTGGGACAGGTTGCTGGAAACTTTGACAAGGAGCTCATTGACCATCTTCCATCATCTCTCAAGTATATCTGCCATACAGGCGCCGGATACGACCAAATCGATATAGATGCTTGTACTCAGCGCAACATTACTGTCACATATGCTCCGGACCCCGTTACCGACGCCACTGCGGACTTGACCATCTTCCTTCTCCTGGGGGCTATTAGACGACTTAATCCGTCTCTGAAATCACTCAGAGAGGGGAAATTCAAGCAAGGGATCGAAGTCGGCCATGATCCTAAGGGGAAAACATTGGGAATCCTTGGCATGGGTCGGATCGGACGAGCAGTCAAACATAGAGCGTCACCATTCGGTCTAAAGGTCATCTATCATAACCGCAAACCGCTGTCAGATGACCTTGCTGCCGGCTGCCCATACGTATCGTTTGACGAGCTACTGAGGACGAGCGATATCATATCGATCCATGTCCCGCTTTCGGCTGCAACTCATCACTTGATCGGTGAAGCTGAGATTGCGAAGATGAAGCCAGGCGTGGTCATCGTGAATACGGCCCGCGGGGCGATCATCGACGAGGAAGCGATGGCGGTAGGGCTAGAAGACGGACGC
The DNA here is from genome assembly GCA_013363205.1 of Fusarium tuaranense. Taxonomy (NCBI): domain Eukaryota; kingdom Fungi; phylum Ascomycota; class Sordariomycetes; order Hypocreales; family Nectriaceae; genus Fusarium; species Fusarium tuaranense. Next base: position 63,163 of record JABEEN010001164.1, on the reverse strand, counting down.
ATTGCCGCTGTTGGTCTTGATGTTTACGAAAAGGAACCAGAAATCAATCAACGGTTAATCAAGAACGACCGTGCGATATTGGTACCTCATTTGGGTACGCACACTGTCGAGACATTGACTGAGATGGAGTCTCTAGCTATGGAAAACGCTAGGCGAGGAGTATGTGGGGAGGAACTGCTGACCATTGTCCCTGAGCAATTGGCCTAGGGCTTGTCATCATAGATAGGTAGGAATAGTTGCTATGAATAAAATGTGTTCTTTGATAAAGTTGAAGCCGGGATAACTAAGCCAGAAGATCGTTGCTATGAATGAAGCAAGCATACCGCACAAAAATACACACGTCAATTCACACTTGCTCTCTAACCCTGGGGATTCTCTGCTCTGCCATACTTTTAAACAACGAGGACGAAACTGCTTGTTCATTTCATGTTCCGAACCTACGGCGCTCAAGCAATTGATCCGCGGCCAAATAATAAAACCGGGATGGTTTCTCCATCCCCCACTGCGGTCAAATATTCACCCGCCACCTAGCAAGTGACATACCAGAGCGGCCACAGGAGTCAAGTAACTAAAGACCGACCCCGGTATTTACTGTATTTTGTTTGGTCAATGACTTAAAGGAGTGGTGGGGGAAGAGGGGCTTCTAGGATTATCAAAATCAATCTTATAAAGCTCGGCAGTGCATAGAAAACGAGTCGAGCAAGCTCTGAACTGTGATATCAATAAACACAGCACACAATAACAGCCAACTCTCCCCGCCTTCGATATGGTCAAAGTCGCTGTGCTAGGCGCCTCAGGACAGATTGGACAGCCGCTAAGCCTGCTGCTCAAGTCTGTACGCTTCGCCCTCTCCTCTTTCCCGCAACAGAGTGTAATCTAATGACTTCTTCTCCCCTAGTCCCCTCTCGTCACTGATTTGAGGCTGTATGATGTCGTCCATGCCATTGGCGTGGCGACTGACTTGAGCCACATTGACACACCCTCGACCGTTAAGGGGTATCTACCGGACAATGATGGTCTCCTTCATGCATTGACGGGCGCCGAGTTTGTCATAATCTCAGCTGGTAGTTATTTATGTACCTAACCAAAAAGAATTAGAAGGCTGATTCAGGATAGGAATTGCGAGAAAACCCGGCATGACACGTGATGGTAAGATGGAATAGAACTTCAATATGTTCTGACACCTGGCTAACTAGAGAATAGATCTCTTCAAGACCAATGCCGGAATTATCGCCAACCTTGTAGCTGGGGTTGCAAGCTATTGCCCCAATGCTTTCATTTCCATCATCACCAACCCGGTGAATAGCACGCTTCCGATAGCAGCCGAGGTTCTCAGAAAGCAGGGCGTTTTTGATCCCACCCGGCTCTTCGGTGTAACAACACTAGATGTTGTTCGTGGATCAAAGTTTGTTACGGACATCCTCCGTGATATCAACCCCCAGGAGCTCAAGGTTCCGGTAGTTGGCGGTCACTCTGGCGCGACCATCATCCCCTTGATTAGCCAATCTCAACCTCCAGTGGAACTAAGCCAGGAACAAATTGAGGCCATTACACATAGTGAGTATCACCATGCATGAGAAAACATGACTATAGCTCACCACTCAAACTAAGGGGTTCAATTCGGTGGCGATGAGATCGTAAAGGCCAAAGCTGGCGCTGGGTCTGCAACGACGTGTATGGCTTACGCAGGATTTCGGTAGGATCCTTTCCATTTCTATCTAAACTCTACTCGTTACTAACAATGGAAAACACAGTTTCGCCCAGGCCATCATCAAGGCCTCTCAAGGCCAATCAGGTGTAGTAGAGCCCGCGTATGTTTATCTTCCTGGTATTACTGGAGGAGAGGCGATTGCTGGTGAGCTTGGCGTCGATTATTTTGCTCTTCCGGTCAGCTTTGGGCCTAACGGCGCTACATCTGTTCATCCAGTTGGGTCTTTGTCGGACTACGAAGCCGGCCTTCTGAAGGTTGCGGTGGAAGAACTAAGAGGAAACGTGAGAAAGGGCGTAGAATTCGTGCAGTCTAGTTCATGAGGTGGCCTAATGTTGGGTACCAATCACTTTCAGCAAAGACATGCTGGCTAGTGTATTCCTACTTCTTCCCTATCTAAGGTCTTCTGGCTCTTAACCCGGATTGCATGCTCAGTGACTGTTACCAGCTTACCTTGTGTGACGAAGGATATAACCTAGCTTTTCTGCGGTACCTAGCAGAAAGGTGCCTTTCATTTTGGTGCAGCGGCTTAGCGACACCTTGAACTCTTCGGACATTTAAACCTCCGACCAACTGTGCCCACCCCGGGTACGTCGATGCCATGCGGGGTCGAGTCGAGGTTAGCCCCTCATCCGCGGCAAAACTCTTGGCCGCGCTTCATCATTCCCTTCGCTTCATCTATGCGCTCGCAACTCGAATCCAACAGACGCTTTCACGATCAGCCGATAGCCACAATGACAGAACGATCCATGAAGAATCAGGGCCCGAAGCATATCCGGACCAGCGGGGCGTGCAAGGCCTGCAGGTCTAGGAAGCAAAAGGTACGCGCTTTGGCAAAATTGCTGGCGAAGCAGCCACTAAACAGAGTGTGTGCAGTGTAGTGGAGATCGGTTCGTCTTGTTCAATTACAGTCAACATTGAACGCCTTTGGCTCATCTCAATAGGCCCCAGTGTGTGCGATGCCACATCAACGACATCCAGTGTCAATGGCCTGAGCCACGGAAGCGGTAGGCTGCAGCTCGTCTGGTATGGAATTTGGCTAATCATGGATCCACAGGGGTCCTCCAAAACATTACACAGCGATTATTGAGAAGCGCTTGTTCGAGACTGAAGCCATTCTCCTCGCTCTCATGTCTCAGGTATCAGATGAACAGCTCATGTCTGCCTACGACTATCTACAGCAAGACAGGCAGTCAAGTACAAATCTTGACGAGCCCTCTGATGCCGGAAACAGACATGGACTGTCCCGGAAAGACAAACTTGGGCTCGTGTATTGGGGCAACTACCCCCTCAACTCAGCTCAAGATGCCAGACGCTGGTGGGCCGATCGGATGTCGACTACCGCGAATGAGAGCCCATCCAGGCAAAATCAGGTCATTGGAGATGCATTAATAGAAACAAACGTCGCCAGTGAGCATGGGGAGACTACGCTTCAGGATGCAGATACCTCAGAATTCAGATCGGATGAGCTGAGCCCTGGTGTTGGCTCGGTTGAGTCTCCGGTTGCTCCCCAGCTGTCTGTCTCACAGAAAGATCATTATGAGGCCAGAGTCGGTGAAAGCTCAAGGGCAGAGTCTATCTTATTAATGCATCAGGAAGCACAGACAAGTCACTCTCCAATGACGCATCTAGAGCAAACACCGACACAAAGTACTGGGTATCAAAATTCTAGACATGTTGGAGGGTATGAGAGTGCCTACCTATGGTAAAGGGAACTATGAGACACGATTAGGATGGATAAACGTATTCTTTGTTGTAGTTGAAGCCCGGGATAACTGAGCTATAAGATCGAGGAGGACGGATGTTGTATGTTCATGTCAAAGATAATTAATCTACAATCACGTTTCCCGTTTCCAATTAAGAGTCAGTCTATGCTCTAATTATAAGCCAGTCATCGTGATATTTTAGTTTCGACACGGAACCTCAACCAGGATCCCTCCGATCACCGGAGCCCCATATAAAACTTCTACCCGGCCGGCCCCGGAGCAGCCCGGACCAGTTCCCCACACTTTTCAACTACCGTCCTCTCTCATCTCAATCTTCAATTCCGGCGGCCACCTGCAATGACTCCCGAGATTGGAAGCCTTCGAGCCCTCAAGAACGGCGACAGCCAATACGTCGGCAGCTCCTCAGGCGTTTACTTCATCAACACCGTCCGCAGGGCATTCGCCACCACCCCGGATGCAGAATCAGAAGAGAGGCAGCACGCCAGCGAAAACGGCCAACAGTTGCTCAATGACCCGTCACCAGAGGACTGCATCGTCGGCGGAGATGAGCAGGGCGGTCGCAGTATGGGACTCGAGGCTGGAGCACCAGGCGAAGCCGGCATTGCCCAGACGAATGATCAACGCCAACCAGCAACTGCAAGCCCATCCTTTGATTTGAACAATCTGCCTGACTACGCCATAGCCAGGCAACTAGTCTTGACATATTTCCGCATCTGGCATCCCCTCGTTCCCTTCCTCCACGGACCAGAATGCCTCTCCCAGCTAGACGCCCTCTACCGCGACACATCTACCACACCTCTCAGCCGTCTCGTCACCTTCAAATGCATCTTCAACATCGCCCGCCTCGAGAGTGACAATATTCCTGACCTATCCTCCATCTCCATCCACTCGGCTTCTGATCTCCTCCCCACGCTAGGCCTCCTCGCTCTCCGGTGCGACATCTCTTCCATCCAAGCCCTGCTCGCCGCCCAGGTCTACTTCATATCCACAATGTCCCTCCGACACGCGTCATCCGTCGGTGGCCTAATCTCAAGATCCATATTCCAGACGGGAATGCACCGCTGTCCGTTCCGGTACTGGCACTTGTCCCCTGAAGACCGGGATATGCGGAAACGCATCTTCTGGAGTTTTTATGTACTTGACCGGTTTCTGAGCCAGTCACTGGGACATCCGAATGGGATACAGGATTCTGATATCGATGTTTGTGCACCCGGTCATCGAGACTTGCATGAACCAGTTACGCAGTCAGCGCTTTCACCGTCGAGTGCTGCTGCGGCGGATAATCTGATTCTTCACCTCCCGGCCAACCATCCCGATAGACGTCTAGCATCTCCACGACTGCGAGCCCAGAGCAGAGATCCCTCGCCCGAAGAGGATGCAGACATAGGGCGGAACCCAAGTGAGACTTCAAGTGGGCCATCCAGGAGAACGGCGGCCATTCTCCAGCACCGCCGAGAAACCCAGTCCGTTTTAGAACACCACGTGCGGTACTCCCAGCTAGTGGGAAGGTTACTCGAGATATTCCACAAGTCGATAACTGAGAGAAGAGCCGACGATCAGACTGTCCTCTTTCTCAAGGCAGACGTGTCAGCATGGGGAAACAGTTTGACCCAACCACGCCTCGATCCAAAGACTAAACAGGATAATCCAGAGCTTACACCAGAACCTACAGTTTTTCCTTTTGTTTTGTATCATTACTGCGTCCTCCTTCTCAATAGGCCCACACTGTCCCTCGATCCCTCGAGCGCCGAATTCAGGGCCGGCTTGCAGGTATGCATCGGAGCTGCCAGCAGTATCATCGAGACAGTTGGGAAGTACTCGGCCCTTGGGGGACCTTTATTCTGGCCCGGGTATATGACGGCTGTCTGGATGAGTGGCCTCATTTTGGCTCTTGCCACGTGGCTCCATTCATACAGTCCAGCCAAGGCCATATCGTATGTATTCCTCTTCATTATTCCTATCTAGCTGACTCTCGAAGTGGGATATCGTCCGCCTTGGGTCTTCTGACTGCCATGACTAATCGCTGGCGCATGGCAAAGGACTGTAAAGAGGTTTTGTCCATGTTATTGAGGAGCATTGAGGAAAGGACCACAGGGCGGAAGCGCTTTCGACCAGAAGGAGACGTTGAATCAGGTCACGCAGGTAGACCTGCTCAAAGTGGTCGGCCGTCGACAAAACGACGTGCCACGAATAGTCCCAGAACGCGTTTCCGCTCTGAAGCCCACCCCTCACCACAAATTCCATCCAGAGCCCTTAGATCAAATACCCGTAATCCATCAACAGCGCACAGCCCCCTCCCAAGGCCAGGCCTACGAAACGGCTCTGATACTCGGCACGACAACTTCCCAAGAAACGACAACTACAACCCTAACACGCCAAGCCATGATCCAAACGACTACCAGTCAGCCACAGGCTTATACGATTCTTCCTTTCAATTCGACACCTTCACATCCCTTCAGGATTTAAACATGCCAAATAATGAACGAGTGTTGGGGCCCTATCATGCACCCATCCCAACGACTTTCCCAGATAGGCGCCAGAACTTTGATCAGAATACAGGCCAATTTGATGGGGCGGATATGATATTTGATATGTTTGATGGAGCTACGTGGGGGTCTCTGATTGATATCGTCAACGATGCGGGAATGTCTAAGCATATCTAGTAGATACGTACTTTATATAAAACCCTATAACCCGTATATAAAAATCATGACACTGGATATTCACACTAGCCGCCAGGCGTGTTATAGTGGCTATATATGGAAGGAGGTAGTTGTATCTATCAGATGAGTCTAGTTGTGATCCCTGCAAACGTCCAATCTTCTGTCCTGGTCGCCACTTTGCGTGCCTGCTGAATAGCCCTCAACTTCAATTCCACTCAACCTTGATAGGTTCATGACCCCGAGAGAATTTCACCCCATTGAACCACAACTCAAACCGTAAGTCGGCCGGTGCCACGATGACACGAACGTCAAAGATGCACTTGTAGTATTTGTAGCCCTGGCGAAAGCAGCCACCACGCTTCTTCATGAGAACAAGCTCGTCTGGCCTGAGGCCAGTGAGGTTGCTTTCGACACGACAAAGCCGTTTCACGCCACCTATTGATACTCGTCAACCAGGCAATTCTTTTTATTGGGGAAAGATAGTGCGGATATTTGATTACCTTTCATCAGACTTTGAGGTAGAAATCTGATCTCGTTTCTCGAAGTAACGATTTGTGTGTTGAATGATGCCGCTGTTTGGCCAGGGCTCAAACGTCTGATAAACTGCTTCGTTAGTGGCGAAGTCGGATCGATATTGTCCCCCTAGTAAATGGGTTAAAAAACGTGTACCAGAGTGATCGGGTTGTCATTTGAGATCCATACCTTGCGGATAACCCATTCTATCTGATTGACAGCCCATGTTTGATCCGGGTCAAACTGATCCTGTTCTAGTTGCTCACCGATGTGACGATCAGGACTGTACGGCTCTCGGACCACCACACCATAGCTCGCTCTTGCGATATAGGTCGCGAGAACTGGCATGTTTCCGGTATCCATCCTCTGCTTGTAGTCTTGAAGAAGACCCCTGACGACGGTGGTTTGTGGGTTCCCGCTGACAATGACTGTCACTTGCCGGGCATTCGGGTGGGAGAAATGAGAAAAGTGCTCTCTAATGCGCCGCTGAACATATGCAGAGCTACCCAGCCCGCCAGACAGAATCATGTACTTCTGTAGCATGTGTTAGTGAAGGATCATGCTCGTCTTAGCCATGATCATACCACTTGCTCACTGCGCCTGTTTTGTACCATCCAGTCTAGCTGTTCTTGTATCTTTGCCACTATACTCTCGACATGAGGATCAAAAAGTCCTTGGATCTCATGGCTGCAAAAGGTTAGCTAAACACTTCTGGTCCTGAACATATTGACTTGATGGATTCTCACTTGTCGAAAAGCATACGACCCCTCTCAGCCCTAAGCCCGGCATGACTAAAGTCACTGGAGACGCCGGGCATCGCAATTCTGTGAACTTGGGCAATGTCTCCATGATTACCAAAGAAGTGCTTTGTAGTTCTGAACCGGGTGCTCTTCATCATCTTCTCTGCGAGGCCGGCCGAGATCTGAGCTGGCACGTCCCTGTTGGCAGCCAGGCGCTGCTGAACAAGGTTTGCGAAGGCAGTGTCAATGAGAGCTGAACCGATGCCGATGCCGCTGACCTCAGCAATTTGGGACATCTGAGGGATTCCGTTGTCCACCTTGGTGACCTGTACCAGAGAAAAGTCGGTTGTGCCGCCGCCTGCATCAATAGTGAGGAATATATCGCCGGGGCGGAAGTTGACCACCGCACTCTTCAAGATGTCTACTGCGGCGGCCTCGGCCTCAGTGAGATCAATCTGTGCCGAATGTCGGGGCCCTTCGGTTCCAAATCCAGCGTCTCGGATGGTGGCTCGAAACGTGTTGACGACCTCCATGCCTTTCCAGGTCGTGGGCACACTAAAAAGAAATATGACGGACGAGCTGGCCCAGTTTGGTGTCCCTGTTCTCTCCTCATAAGTCTTCTTGATGTGACGGTAAATCTCCCGGAGGTAGTCGGTTGTCCATCTCGCGGCTTCGGCAGTGGTTGCAATTGTCGACAAGCCAACTTTCCTTGCTTCATCGCATGTGTCTTGATCAAGAAACATCTTGAAGAGACGGTGTTCCACCTGCCCGGGTGGTACGACATCATCGTCATCAATTTCGCAACGGAATCCCCAGGAAAACACTGTGTTGTTTTGGTTGTAAACAAAGCAACTAGGAACCTTGGTTTCGCTACTATTGTTGGTCCCGGGCCAGTTGTTGAAGACGTCTATTGTCCCATTGGAAAGCAAATATGCGGCACCTGTATACTCATCAGTACTTTAAATCAGGACTAAATAGGTGGTGAGTTCAGCTAGATCTCATACCGGTATATGTGGTGCCAAGGTCAATGGCCACTGTAACGTCGGGTTTCTCGGTCATACTGGGCCAACAAACCGGTCCGGGGGCAGGTAATCAAACGATAACCACTGACAAACTATTTTGGCAATTCTCTGCATGAAATAATAATGAGATTGGTGGACGGTCTTGCAGTGCCGTTAGATAAAAGAAGGCAGACGACGTCTCGTCGTCCGGGAGAGCAGATGAACAACTGTCTGACGCCGAACGCTTCAGGAGAAACTTTGATTAAGGCTGCGGCTGAATCAAGCTTATTCATTCCTTGCGTGATCTCGCTTGAGCAAAAACAGCCTTGCCAAGGGGCCAGAACCTTTTGAGTCAGGTGGCAAGTTTGTGCAGCCAGCCTCAACGAAGCCAAGGCGGCAGGGGTAGAACACTGATTGTTCTTGCTTTTGGAACATGTTGCTAAATGACCCCCTTGATCGTAAATGCCGCTGAGAGCAGTTTCCAGGGAAACTTTCCAAGGATACGGGGTCGCAGATTTAAATCGGTATCGTTTCCTTCCACTGGCCGCAATCTTGTCACTGATTTTCCCCATACGCTCGCCACCACCGCGATTTATTCCTTTCTTACATTTTCAGACTACATCAAACATCCAACATGGTAGATACTACCGACCCTAATTATCTAGTAATAACAGTTGATACCAGTTCCGCTACTGGTGGCCCGAGCATTGTCGCTGGTGGTGACGATTCGACATCGACCACGACGGATAAAGGGCCAAGCACCACGGATACAGCTACCGATGGCGATGCAACGATCTCAGGAACAGAGTCAACAGTCACAACAGCGCCTTCTGAAACTGAAGCATCCCCCGCGATTTCCGAGAGTGCTTCCGAGAGTGTTTCTAGCGGACAGCCAAACGACGACAAACTTGAACCTGGGGCGGTTGCCGGAGTGGCCATTGGCTGCTTGGCCGCTGGCTTGATTATTGGATTCATACTCGGATGGCTACTTCGTCAATCAAGGATCCCACCCAAGCATCGCAAAAGACGACGTTCAAGCGAAGAGAGGGTCGGGATGTTGAAACAGCCAAAAGAAAACGGTTCCATGGCCCTGGAACCACTGAACAAGAAGATTGAGCTTGAGCATGTCATCTTACAGCCTCCATCCGACAGAGAGATAACTGGTGACTTGGAGCGCCTCGAACTTATCATGGAGCAACAGGTCGAGGCGGCTTTCTACAACTCTGGCCCCGTGGACGTCAAAGCGGTGACATTAACCCACACTCTTACTACTTTGGGGATCAACAAGACCTCTTCCGGTTTCGACGCCGAGGCTGTGGCCCAGTGGTGTCTGCAGCCTAACTCTCGTCGCAGGGCTCTCCAGCATGTCATTTCACATGTCCTGTTCAGCAGCATCGACTGGAACTCTCGGGGACCCCTGAAGTTGCTTCCGAAACCGGCAGTTGGCTTTCTCAATTCCATTCGTCCAGTGGAGGAGTACCGAGATAACTTTGACGGTAAGCTTAAAACCAATGTCTCTCGATCAAGCCACTGATGTACCTTTTTAGTCATGTCGTTTGCCTGGACCCGATGGCGCACCCTCACAGCATTATTCCTACATCCAGCCCCCAACGACAGAACGCCGCTCAAATTTTCAGAGCCTGATATCCAAGACCAAGCTGAGGCAGTGGCGGCAGCCCTGAACTCGTTCCTCCACTTTTTCTTGGCGCCTGATCAGGAGAGCCGACGCAAGCAGCTCGATCACCTCTATGTGATGGTTATTGAAGCAGCCAAGCTCGGCTATGTGTTGTTCTCACACCCTAGTGACTGGAGGTTTATTTACAAGGATCAGTCTGGAAAGGGGGGCGCTGTTGTTTGTGTTGGTCTAGACAAGTTGAGTGGGCCGGATGGGCGTCGCCTCGCCTCGCCAGAGCGAATTGCCGAGCCTGGTCTGATGTCTTGAGTGATTTTTTTCTTTTCTTTTCTCGTTTTTGGTCTCGCCCTTGCTTTGAGTGGCTTGAGAAGTGGTAATTAGTTATGTACTCTGAGTCTTTCAATAATACAGATCACCAACGCTTTCGTACTGGGTATTTATCTCCACAGCCTTGACTGGAACAGGGTCGCATGAACAGGACAAAGGAGACCAGTCTAGACCCAAAGCAATTCAGCCCTGCGGAATGGAATCGAAGGTGACTGAGCTTGGCAGGCTTGGTACATGTCAGATGCAAAGGCGGTGGTGGGACACCCCGTTCCCGCGGGTTTGGCTTGACAAACCTAGCATGCATAATGGTGAAGGACCTCAGATTCATCGGCGTTGCTCTTTCCTTTTTGTATGTACTAGAGAAGCGACAGAGGATCTACCATCGCCCTTGGTATTGCCTTTCTTACTCACCTCTCGTGCCTGCGAACCAGTACACTGCTATCGAGATGGCAGAAATCGTCCCCGTCGGAGTTCTCAGTACTATTACATACCATATTATCATTCTCGCCATCGAGTCCCGCCAAACCAACGACCAGGTCCGTCGTAGCCTTGAGTTGGTCCGCACCTGTGATCGCGACCTCCAGCACCTGATCAGTTTGCGCGATGAACATCTGGATATCCTAGAACGGAAGCCGATCGAACTCGAACGTATCAACTGCATCATAGAGGATGCTCACAAAGGACTCCTTGAGGTGGGAAGAATCGTCGAAAAGTGCAGGCCAGAAGCAAATAAGGGCAGACTGCCATTCGCACGTCGAGGACGATGGGTTTTGTTTGACTCGAAAGAATTCAACAGCCAGGTTCCTGTCATCAACAGTCATCATCAAGCAGTACTAGCCGAAGTCACCTTTCTCCGGCAGATTGCTCTTCACACCCCGGCTCCGGCACAGGATCAAGTGGTAAACACAGACACCAAGTTTGTCCAGAAGAAGCGGGTTGGTATCGACAACGTCAACCTCTTGGGCAGTCTCATGGGAAGAAAACCAGGTATTTTATCCTAAATCACATATTGTCGCATGCCCGGGCTAACATGTATGATGTTCATCAGTTGCGAGACATCCGATGCCAGTACCTCAGGCACCTCCAGCCGACCTTGCTGTCGATCCTTATAATTCACAATCAACTCCGCCTTCTCTACCGCCCAAACCCCCTTCGTATCAAGACCCCAATTTCGTTGCAAGTTCTTTTGCCAAACATATCAACCTCGCCGACATTCAGGCAAGCAGAGGGAGCTCAAGTACGGTCTACCCGACTCCCTATGCCCAACCGCCAGCCTTCAGTCCAGTACCCCCACAGTTTGTGCAGGAACAACTCTCTACAGGGACGGGACCGGCACAGTACAGGTCGCCCTCACCTTTCTCATTTTCTGAGCCGCAGTCTCAGTATCACCAGAGCCCTGCCTACCCCTCAAGTATTCCCGCTCAGCCAACTCCGTCCCCCTCATACTACTCAGCGCAAACCCAATGGAGTAACGAGCAAACCTACCAGCGGGAAAACCGGGCGGAACATGCCGGGGAGGAGGGAAGGCGAGAACGCACTAGACAGGTGGGGGACCTCATCGATCTCGGTTGGGAGTCGCAGCCTGAAAGTCAGGTAAACACAACAAGGGAGACGCCGCGTTCAGGCTTGGTTGAACGGGACATTAGTTCTCAAGCCACGTCTACCGCCTCTTTTACGAACTGGGATAATTGGAACCGCTATTGAATCAAGAACGAATCATCCATCAGAGCTCGGGGTAGCTGTATGTCTCAGCACAAACATGATTTGTGAGAACTTGGCTTTGTGTGACCGTACATGCAAGTGAAATAACCTGTCATTTTCTTTACAAATGTCACATAACCGAGCCAAGTGCCAGGAGCGCCTTATCTTGGCAATCAGGCTCCGGACGCCTCCAACATGTGCAGCTGAATGTTGAGTGGCCAAGACAGCCTTGGCAATCAGGCTCTGGCTCCCTAGGTACTCGTGACTCTCCTTACGAGAAAATACCCCTTTTCGTGCGGAATGTTACCGCCGATCATTCAGGTCTGAGCGAAGCCTGAACGGACTGGCATTGTGCGCCGCATGTTCGCCGGGTGATGGTGGTCCTCCCTCGGCCGACGGCAACTGATTAGCATCTGAGCCACATCAAGCTTTTCAGGTGATTCACTATGGCTACTCATATCAGACAGAGTCTTTGTTTCCAAAGACACTGGTAGACCGGGATACTGGGCCTTGAGGCACATTGGAATCTGGCGGTAATACTCTAGCTGGCGCTGCAAGAGCGGCGACAAGCTATATCACAGGGTAACAGGTATCATATCAACAGGGATTTAGTTGTTTGTACGTCTACGTAGCCCTTACAAGAAACATTTGTTGTTTTAGTTGTTCCTCTTCCCCCGTGCCAAAAACTCCCGAATCACATTCTCAGTGATCTGCGCAACATCATTCTGATATCCATCCCAAGCCAACGAGTTGTTCCAGTTGATGCTGCCCACACTAAAGACAGACCCGCCTCCGTTAGTTTCGTAGTACACCATATCACTCCTGACAAGAGGGGATGTAGAGCCCAGGGTTCCAATCATGGGGAAGATGAGTTCTTCGTTGAAGAGCATGAAGTGGTCGTCGTGTCTCTCACTTCGTGCAAGGAGGATGGCATTCTCAGGACTTCCGATGGCAAAGTCCAGGCGGTCAAGTTCGTCGCCACTGGCACCTCCTGCGAGACCCTTGGTTCCCAGAAGTTTCTTGGACTCTTCGTTGAGTCCCTTCCACAGCCAAGCGAGAGAGGGATTGTTCAGAGCCTCTTCCGTCGGGATGAAAGGTCGTCCGGGACCCTTTCCGGAAGCGCAACTTCCAATGCCCCAGAGTTCATTCGGAGAACGGCCAAGAGATCTCCAGAGACCTCCAAGCTCTCCGTTGAGAGCATGATGACGCTCACCGGCTGGGTTCTGGTGGGTTCGGGCTCCGACATCAGCTCTTCGGACTTCCATTCGGTGGGGGCGCTTCGGGTCGGTCACGGATTTCCACTACAAAGATATCAAGTTAGTTAAACATTGCACCAGGCTGACCTGTCTCCTTATTAATACTCACGTAGAAGCCGTTTCCACCCGCATAGATAAGTGAGCCACCATTCTGGGCGTGACCTTCGTAGGCATCAAGGGCTTCAAAGGAAGGGTACTCTGGGTGAGAGCCGGAGATGACTACATCGTACTGAGCCAGTGCAGCACGACCTCGAAGATGAAGATCATGGTCTGTGAGGATATCATATCCATCTCCGAAGTGCTTCTCCAAGAAGCCGACCATCAAAAGGTCAGCAGAGAACTCTCGCGGTCGCTGAAAACCCCAGTGGATATAGTCAGGGCGCACGTTGAGAATGGGTCGCTTCGTCGTACTATACACAACACCTGAGCCGTCACTGTGTATGTCATAGATGGAGAGACCAAGGTCATGGCGTCTGACCATCTTGTGGTAGTTATCTGATGCTACGAGTTGGATACCCTCTGGGAACGAGATGCGGGTGGGTTTGCTCTCGTCGTACATGTGTTCATTGGCATACGCGAGGTAGGTAAAGGTAGAGAAGACGAAGGCAATCTTGGTTTGTGGGCGCACTTCCTTGGGTCGGACGAAGAAGACGATGGCATCTTTCAAGTCTGATTCGGTGTCTTCTACTTCAATAGCATAGGCGCCAGAGCGAAGATCAGATGGGACAGTGAACTGGAAATCGGTGTCCCAAGCAGCGTCATCGAGATCATCGTCATGGAAGTGGATCGCACCGAAGCCATACTTTGCCTCCTTCCAGCCAACACCGATGAGCTTGTGGTCGTAGTCGTAGCCACGGATAGCCCGTGTAGGAGCATTGACGAGGATACCACTAAGTCCAGAACCAGAGACGTCAAAGATCTCATCAGTATCGATGCCCACGGAGAAATCGTACTTGGCAATATCCCATGACTTCTTTCCCAGGGCTCGGAAGGTAGGAGAGTCGATTCTTCCATTGAAGAAGTGCACTGGGAACTCGGATGCTGATAGAGGGTTGGCAGCCAAGGTTGCGGCAAAGTAAAGGGGACTTCCAGAATCTAGTTGAGCGGCATCCGCCAGTGTAGTGTGGATAGTGGTTGGGCCTGGGGCAATCTCATTTCCGGCTTTGAGATGAGATAGATCCAGTTGAAGGTCCTTGCCCCTGATGGTGAGACTGACATGGAACCAGCGCTCACGACGAGCAGAGGATGCGATCTTCTTGGTCTCAACCGCCTTTCCAGTTCCAATCCAGACGACGAGGTTGTCTTCCTTATCAAGGAGTACACAGATTCCAGCCTTTTTTGTTGTGTCGAGGTTGGAGAGAATGGCTTGAGGATGAGGAGCGTGCAACATCCAGGGCTGAGCATAGAACTCGATCTGGACAGCCTCGGACTTATCCAAGAGCGGCTCTCTTGTCCAGGCCTCGACTATACCATAAGATCCCGGGTGTGACGCCTGAAAGCGACCTTTGAGCTCCCCCTTTGGGCCGTGCTCCACAACTTCTTTAGCAGGTGTAGGAGCATGGGGTACGTCAAGGCCTTGCAAGAGACGAACCAGCTGATACTTGAGCTTTGGGCTTGTTGAAGATATCTTATCATATAATTAGCATGTACCCCTTCAATGGGTGCAGACTAACAGCAGCTTACCTTAACGTTGGCAACATCGCCAGGGGATACAACCCAAGGGTCGACATACCCAGTAATTTCCTCCTCGTCATGACGAAGGGCAGGGCGAACAGGGTATTGTGCAGCAACCATTTTGGGAGTTTAATTCAGATAGGCAAAGATATGGTCAAAGCTTGTTATCGACAGGCACTTTAAGGGAGAACAAGGGTGTTATTGTGCTTGAGCCGTTCGTTCTAGGGTGCACCATAGCTACAAGAGTCTGCCCCTTGCCTCCTTATACTGACAGAATAAAGCTACTCAAAACAGGAAACCCGAAACACATCTCAACTCAAGGCCGGCTTATTTCCTCAAGAAGTAATCACGTCGGCTATCGTTGGATTGAGGGGTTGAGCATGCGATAAGGATTGAGGAGAAGTCAATAGTTTGGCTTGGCGAGATGGATTGCATAATGTAGAGGGGGGATATTGGTTTCCGGGCTTATTGACTCGAGTAGGAAATAACTCTTTATCAAACTTCCTTTTCTGTAGAGATTATGATTCCTTCTGCCAAGAGTCTGACTACCCGTTGGCGTGAGGAGATGGTTGGGCATGATCGCCCAATAGCTTATCCAACGTATCAGACGCCACCTGTTTACACTCGTTAGATCCATGCTAATCCCGTCTCCGCCCCCGCACTCATACCGGACAACAGGGAGAGAGAGTCTGAGGAGGCTAGTCTGGTCCACAGGCCAGCATAACCTGGGGTTCCGGTGTTCCGCGAGAGGGTCGTGCCCACTAGCATGTGTCTGTGCCCGCTCACCTCGCGCTCAATCACCAGTTTGTTATCTAGAGGTGAGAGACTTGACGTCAAGGGAGGTCTTTCAGGCGCGGGGAACAGCTCTGAAGCTTTGATAATCACACGTTGCCAAGTGACTTCTCCTCGATCAAAGAAAGACACTAGGAACTATTGATCCGGCACTCAACTCCTCGAAAGAGGTATAAAGAAGACCCCATCCGTCTGCATGACACTGAAGCCCCAACACATACGTATCCCATACGCCATCATCTCATCGCCTTTGGTTACCTTATTTCAGTGTTTACAATGTCCCCTCAGAGCCAGTCTCCTGCCAACATGCAGGATGAGATAGAGGCAATCCCCGGAACGGTCCACCTGGTGGACTCGCAGGGGAAACTGGATTCTCAGCATGCGCATGGTGCCGAGAAGGATATTGTCCTTGTGCCAGCGCCATCGTCCCACCCTGATGATCCTCTGAATTGGTCCCCACGACGCAAATATCTCTCTGCTTTTTGCATGGCAACGTAGGTCGGATCCATGTTTTGCTCCTGCGGTAACTGACTCTGCGAGTAGCTATGTGCTTATCATTGGTATCTGCTCATCCGCCCTGTATTCCACGCTGGGTCCCTTGTCGGAAGCTACCGGGCTCACTTACAATGATCTCAACTCCGGAACCGGTTACATGGTACGGCACCCGGTTCAGCCACAGTTTCTTATCTTGCCTTCTTTCGATGGGGTGGAGACTCGTGTAATCTGGTAGCTGACAATCTTGTAGTTCTTATTCTTTGGGTGGGGATGCATTATCTGGCAGGCCATCGCCATCCAGTATGGTAAAAAGCCAGTGTACCTTTTAACCACGGCGGGAACATTGGTAATATCCCTTCCCTCATTGGGCTCTCTCCTCTAACCGTAGCAGGGCGTCATGGTCTGGCAGCCCTATGTCCGCTCCAACGGAGAGTGGATCGCAACCAAGATCTTGCAGGGGATATTCGGTGCACCGATCGAGTCCCTGGCTGAGATCACAGTCTCGGATGTGGTATGGATAACCTCAGATACTTGGCGCCCTGTAGCACATGCTGATGAAGTCGTGATAGTTCTTTACACATGAAAGAGGCAAGTTTATTGCACTCTACGCCCTCGCTCTTGGGTACAGCAATGGCATTGCACCACTCATTATGGGATTTATCAATGATGGTCAAGGCTACAAGTGGGTGTTTGTAAGTGATCTCGGAACAAACAGGATACGAGCTTGGATATCTAATAATCCCCGATAGTACTGGTGCGCCATCTTCTGCGCAGTCCTTCTCGTCATCATCTTCTTTTTCATGGAAGAGACGAAATTCGACCGCGCCAAGTACATGACCAGTCAGCACATCGAAGGCCAGCCTCTACCAAACACCAACCAAGTCCAGCCTGGGCTCGATAGTAAGGACGACACAGATGGTAAGCAGGATGGCGATCAGGAGCCAGTCCGCACCACTACCACGCTCTCCCACGTCGAAGGCCCGCACCATGGTCTGGACGAGCAGTTCAAGAAGAAGTCCCGGCTGGCGAGGATAAAGCCCATTGAGCGCGAGAATTTGCGAGGCAAGAATCAACTCGTCAAGCTGATCATACGCCCCATCCTCCTCCTACTGTTCCCTATCATTTCCTACTCCGGTTTCATCTATGGCTGCAACATTGTCTGGCTGTCGGTTCTGAACGCGACGGAATCCATGGTCTTGTCCAACAAGCCTTACAACATGTCAACTTCTACCGTTGGCCTCACCTTTATCGCCCCCTTGGTTGGAACCACTCTCGCGTAAGTTGATCGGCCCGTCTTTGTGGTCAGACAGGCTTCTAATATCCAGTTAGATGCGTTTATACCGGAATATTCGGAGATCGCTTCATTGTCAAGATGGCCCGCCGGAACAATGGGTTCATGGAGGCCGAGCATCGACTTTGGCTCTTCCTCCCTTCCCTTGTGCTCATTCCGTTCGGCTGTATCTTATTTGGTGTCGGAGCATACTTTGAAGCACACTGGTTCGCCATCGTCTTTGCCATGGGAGTCATCTCATTCACCACCACGGCCGGGTCCCAAATCTCAATCGCATACTGCATCGATTGCTATCGCGACTTGGCGAGTGAGGCTCTGGCAACGGCGATTATCATCCGAAACACAATGGCGTTCGGTATTGGCTATGGGTAAGCGAAAGGATTTCAATTAAGCCGAAAGAAAAATGATGTCACTGACCGAAATACCAGCGTTACCCCTTGGGTGGTCAATCTCGGTTACCAAAACGCCTTCATTCTTGGGGGTTTTGCAGGGCTTGCTCACAATTTGACCATTTTTCCCGTCATGAAATGGGGACGCGCCCTGAGAGAGCGAAGTGCTGAAAAGTACTGGAAGGTGGTCAAGGAAGGATCTGATCTGGACCTCAACCATTAACAATCCGACTCCTGTGATCGATTTGTTGATGTCAAAGTTGGGAGATTCGAGAGGTGTCTAGGTTAGGTGTGGCTGGAGCTGTGGCTTGTGCTTGTGCCGAGGAATGAGGGAAATGTTGAGCAAACTTCCTGACTAGGTAGTATCTTCAGCGGCCAATCACAAGCGAGGCTCGTATTAACAAGACGCGCCACGATGACCACATGGCTTGGCTTTGCAATCTTACAGGACAGGACAACTCAGTTGCCAAGGAGAGAAATAGGGGAGGATTATTATTAGGCCAGATCAGGTCAGATTGAGGAGGCAGCCCAGGTTACACACAGGGCTTGGGATAATGCCTGTGTTGGCTCCTTGCAGTTGGCTGGTTTCGAGTTGATGATACTACCACATCGGGTAACACGGGAAGCAATGTCTCAATATGGAACTACCGTCATCAAGAATTTCTCTGATTGGCCACTAACGTCAGCCTCAGTCTCCTAGCACATGCAACGATGCGACAAGCCATTTTGTCCACTGCCATCCATCGTCTTCCTGTGACAAGCCATTATCTGCCGAGAGGCGTCTAACCGTAACGAGGGTGGTGGCTGTGTCACATCATGATTGGATGAGTAGTGGGCCTAGGGCTGACATAATCTGACCGCCTCCCCCTTTTCCCCTTTCAGCCACGTCGTGGTCAAACACATGCTTTTTCTGAAAAGACGGTATAACCATCCGAAGCTTGAAAACTGCACCTCGGGAGATTTCTGTCCCCAATTTTTTCACCACTCAGCTTCTTGAAGTAACTACACTGCTACATTATGGGTGAGGCATTGGAAACTCAGATGGCGCCTGTTGGTAGCAGCGAGGCCGAGGAATGGTGTATGTTGCTTAGGAATGCCCTTGACCCCTATTCTTATGCTGATGTTGGATATAGATCTTCCTGATAAGATGCTTGCCAGTTAGTGATGAAATGTTTCTGTTGCCAAGTCAACGCTGACCAGTTTGGGTGCAGGACACCCTGGCAAGCCTCACATTGCTGGTGAGTGATGAGCACGCATTTGATTTTATGAGCCTTGCTGACTTGTCTCAGGCCTTGATGAATATCGTCAGATGCACCAGCTCTCCATCCAGGATCCTGGTGCCTTTTGGGGAAACCAGGCTCGAGAGCTGCTGTCTTGGGAGACTGACTTTCACACCGTCCAGCATGGCTCCTTGTCCGAGGGCAACGTTGGCTGGTTCCTTGGAGGCAAGCTTAATGCTTGCTTCAACTGCGTGGATCGTCATGCTCTCAAGGACCCTAAGAAGGTTGCCATCATTCATGAAACTGATGATGGAAATGGTGGGCACTCGGTGACTTATGGAGAGTTGCTGAAGCAGGTGAGCAAGGTTTCTTGGGTTCTCAAGGACCTGGGTGTGCGAAAGGGCGATACTGTCGCCATTTACATGCCCATGGTCCCTGAGGCCCTGGTTGCCATCCTTGCCTGTGCTCGCATTGGCGCCGTTCACTCCGTCGTCTTTGCCGGTTTCTCTGCTGGATCTCTCCGAGATCGCATCACGGACGCCAAGAGCAAGGTGGTCATCACAGCCGACGAAAGCCAGCGAGGTGGCAAGACTATCGGTATCAAGAAGATTGTCGATGAGGCTCTGAGCCCCCTTGAGGGTGTTCAGACCTTGGTCTTCAAGCGGACTGGTGCCGAGGTTGGTTGGGTTTCCGGTCGAGACCACTGGTGGCATGAAGAGGTCAAGAAGTGGCCTAGCTATATCCCTCCTGTTTCCATGGACGCAGAGGATCCCCTTTTCCTTCTGTATACGTCTGGATCTACGGGAAAGCCAAAGGGTATCTTGCATACTACCGGCGGCTATCTCGTAGGAGCTGCGGCCACTGGCAAGTATGTGTTTGACATTCACGGAGATGACCGCTATTTCTGTGCCGGCGATGTCGGATGGATTACGGGCCATACCTACGTTGTTTATGCCCCTCTGCTCTTGGGCGTGTCCACCGTTGTTTTCGAGGGCACACCCACATATCCTTCCATCAACCGCTACTGGGATATTATCGCCAACCACAAGATTACGCACTTCTACGTTGCACCTACCGCTCTCCGACTGCTGAAGAGAGCCGGATCGGATCCCGTCGACCACGACACCAGCAGTCTTCGTGTTCTTGGTTCGGTCGGAGAGCCTATTGCCCCTGAGATTTGGAAGTGGTACTTTGACACGATCGGCAAGGGCGAATGCCACGTTGTTGATGTGAGTTACCCCCCTTTTCATGACTGACTATCAACATGTTGGAAAAGCATGCTGACCGTTTCAGACATACTGGCAAACCGAGACTGGATCTCATGCTGTCACGCCCCTGGCTGGTGTCACACCCACCAAGCCTGGATCTGCATGCTTGCCATTCTTTGGTATCGACACTGTCTTGATCGACCCTGTTTCTGGTGAAGAAATTCACGGAAATGGAGTCGAGGGCGTGCTTGCTTTCAGGTCTTCTTGGCCTAGCATGGCTCGAACAGTGTATGGTGATCACTCGAGATTCCTGGAGACATATCTGGATGTTTATAAGGGATACTATGTGAGTCAAATGGATTTTAGATGTTAGTTCGTTCGCTAATGTTGAACCTAGTTCACTGGTGACGGTGCTAGCCGTGATCAGGATGGCTTCTACTGGATTCGTGGCCGCGTTGATGATGTTATCAACGTCAGTGGCCATCGATTATCCACTGCCGAGATCGAAGCTGCCATGGTTGAGCATCCCGCGGTCGCTGAATCTGCCGTCGTGGGCATCGCCGACGAACTCACTGGCCAATCCGTGGTGGCCTTTGTCTGCCTCAAGGAAGCCTTCAGGGCTGATGAGGAAGCCGTCCACCTCGAGCTCAGACAACAAGTCCGAAAGAACATTGGTCCTTTCGCGGCACCCAAGAACATCTTTGTGGTGACTGATCTCCCCAAGACTCGATCTGGAAAGATTATGCGCCGTGTTCTGCGAAAGGTTGTCATGGGCGAGCAGGATCAGCTTGGAGATGTGACTACTCTTTCGGACCCTTCCGTCGTTGGAAAGATTATCGACGTTGTGCACAAGGGGAAGTAGAGGTATAGAAGGAATGGGTATTAGACGGGGATTGGTGGGCTTGTCGGCGGGTTGGTAGAGTAAAATGGGTTCTCATCGGTTAAAGGGGTAGAAGAATAGTCCTCTGAGTTTAATACATGTTTTGATGCAAGACTAGGATCAGGTACATCAAAGTGACAGGCAATAACCACCAGTGGTGCTTAATAGGCCTTCAGTTTGATATAGGGCTGCAGCTTGAGAACGTATGTCTTCAAATTTACGGTGTCGTGCACCATTTGGCTCTAGGCTATGGTGTTTCCGGCCTTGAATTTGATGTGGTATGTCTCAATAACCGTGATTTAGGTTGTGAAGACTGGTAGTGTCTTTTTGGGATATCACTAAGTTCACAATGGTATATTGAGAGTTGCTTCTTTCAATATTGTCTTGCATCCTCGCTCTTTTTGTTGTTATAACGGGTTATTTATCAGAGTGTAGAAAGGATGTTGTATTCTAGATACGGCTCTTGTCACTCAACCACGGGCCTGTGATGAAATCCAATCCTTCTCGCAACCAACCATCCTGCGTTGTGGCAGTGAAATCAAATCCGTGATCACCTGGGCGGATGGCTACGTGAAACTTGGTATCAGGATGCGATCTTTGCAATATGTTGACCAACTTCCTCGTGCCATCAACGGGAACCGCAGTATCGTTCTCGCCGTGAAGCAGAAACAACGGTGGGAGAAGTGGCTTCCCGGCCTCTCTCGAAGGCAACAATCCTGATTCTATGCGTTCGAGCACAAATAGCTCTGGTTCATGACCCAAGAGATCAAGGAAACGTCCGTTCTGGACCACAGCTATAGCAGAATCCAGTCTCGTGGGAGGGTCTGCCTCGGTGATTGTTGGCCTCCCATCAGTAGATGATATAAAGCTATCCGCATCTTCTTGGGGATAGTTAGACACTCCCACAATCGGCTTTTTGTATGGTCTTGTGTAATGAGCTGACTGCATGTCTATCATGGGATAGAGAGTGATCATGGCCTTGGGACTCGTGAACCCTGATAGAACGGACTGCAAAGCCAGATATCCGCCTGTTACACTGTTCTTAGCCAATATATAATGAAAAGTTGAAGGGAACGACCGTACCTGCGCTTTCACCGACAAGCAGAGTTTGGGCCAAGTTCATTGCGGCATTGGACCGTCCAACTGAAGCAAGGTGTCGTCCAGGACCCCCTGACTGCACCCAAGTCCAGAAGTTGGCTATATCCTGTATGATGTCTCTCCCTTTGACTTCTGGAAGAAGTCGATAGTTGGGGCTGAGAATGATGGCATCGTGCTCGTCTGCAAAGTCTAGAATCCATTTGGAGAACCAAGCTGGGAAAAGACTGGATCCTGTAATCTGAAAGCCATTGTGAGTTAGAGGTGTCGAGACCTGCATATTCACTTACAAGGAAACCGCCATGTATCCTCACAATAACAGGTCTGGCCGTCGTGCTTTTTCGTTTGGGGATCAAGATGTCCACCCCAATCTCAACCCCCGCAGACTCAAAATGAGCCCGAGTGATGTCAAAGCCATTAAAGATGTCATGAGGCACGCTATGCAAAAGGTCGATCAAGACCTTGAACTGAGAATCACGCTCTTGCTTGGCAACTTCCATTGCACCTAAACGAGCTCACACTGAAGTTCCCTGTCTTGTCTCTTGGCTGTTGGAGAGGGGAGATAAAAGGAGGAGAAAAGTGGAAACTAACATGGGCACTCACAATCTTATACTCGATATGGAGAAGAGAGAGTTGCGCTTGTTCCGCACCTCCCGATACCCCGCTTCTTAGCATATTCCCCAAAACAGTTTACGCCATGGGGACGATCGGAGCAATATGGGGCTACCGAGATGTTGTTTACAGCACTGATTCAAGTTGCGTGAAGATAGCTGTTTCTAGGATGACACAGCCGGGATAGGAGATAGGTAATAGGAGTTTTTAGAAGCGAATGGATCTCGGGCAAAATCCGAGTATTGAGTCTTGGATGTGTTTCAAAGGTAAAGAGAGAAATCAATGTGTTATGTCTGTTATCATGTTCGTTGTTGTAGTTGAAGCCCGACCTTTGATGGGATAACTGTGCCGATAGATAGTATAATGTCTGTATTTAACTATTTGCTACTGATGGAAACGCCATGCCAGCCTCAACAGTCCCGACGCCATCTAACTCAATATCAAGATCTATCAACCTGCTGCAAGGCCTTGTATATCTCAGTCTCTACGCGATCCGAGCACTCCAGTACCAACCGATCTATTGTAGTGTTAGAATTAGAACATCCTCACGAGTATGGAAAACCTACCGCCATAAGGGATGATTTGAGAAGCAATGATGCCACCAATGTTGTTCTTTCTGTCGGCGAACCAGAAGAGATTGGCCAGGCCTTCCCATGACGCTGTACCAGCAGCTCGGCCGGTCTCGGAGGCAAAGTGACTGATTGAAAATGACATTCCCCATCCTTCGGTGTGGTCGTCCGGCATTGGAGTTAGAGGTGTTGGGTTGGCTAGCTCGGGCTTTGCAACTGGAACGCATACGTTGCTGTAGCGTGGCTTGTCTGCAATTTGGTCCGTGAACATGGCTGTAGAAATCTGTGTCAATCATGGAAATATGAATTATTCGAAGAATATATACGCACCTTGCACGGTCTCAGCTTTGAGAAGGCGTACGCCTGTCACCTTATCGATGCCGTCGTTGAGAAGAAGCGAGATGAGCCCTGGTTCTATTAGTGGTAGCAAATAAAAATGAAGAGTTAAACTCACTTCCAAACTCAGCTGGCTTTCCAAAACATCCATGGCCTCCAGCACACGGAGCCTTGTTTCCCTCTCCATAAGCCAGCAAAGGTCGTCGATAGAAGTGATCAACAGCTGCCAACTTTTCATCTGGAGCCCTCCGATGCATATAGGCCATATTTGCGCTGGCCTCTTCTGAGGGATGAAAAGTCACGCTGTTCATCCTAAGAGGCCGAAAGATGTTGGTTTTGAAGTATTCGTCTAGTGACTTCCCAGAGACTCGCTCAATCATGACGCCCACCCAGTCCATTGAGATTCCATACTGGAATTTTTCGCCGGGTTGGTTGACGAGAGGGCGATTGGCTAGCTCTACTGATTCTCCTGAGAAATCATCTGCGCCAACTGGACGGGTGTATTCTGCTAATTTGGCATCCTCAAAGGCGTAACCAAACCCAGCTAGTTGTCTATTAACACACTTTGGTTTTTGGTAGAGCTCTTAAGGGAATTCGAATCTTACCAGTATGGTTAAGGAGCATCCGTAGAGTTATGCGTCTCTTCTTCTCGACAAGCTCGAATCCGCCATCAATAGTGCGAGTCAAGACTTTCACATCTCTCAACTCAGGGCAGATCCTCTCAACTTCATCGGCATCATCAAGATGCAGCAGATCACGCTCAATAAGCTGCATGCATGAGACAGAAGTTGCCACCTTGGTAAAAGAAGCCAGGTAAAAGATTGTGTCTGTGGACATCAAGTCCTGAGAGCACATCCCCCTTGTTCCGGAGCAGTGCTGGAAAATTGGCTCGCCATCGTTTCTGAAGGCAAGATAGACTAGGCCGGGAATCTTTCGGTCGGCACCTCCGGATGTGTATTCGTCAATGATGTCACGGAGCCTGTCCTGAAGACCTGTGGATAGGATGGAAGGCATGGTGACAGAGTTTCTACTAGGCGATGACAGGGAGGCCGAAAGTCCAGAACGCAGGGGTCGTTGCGCCGAGTCGTTGGTTATCTCGGAGATCCTGTGTTTGTATCCGGGACTGTAAGGTTCTTGATTGCGAGTGAACCGTTCCTGTTGACTGGTCTGTCACCGATCCAGCCCAATATTTCCAGAGTTGGAGAAATGAGGTTCGCCAGAAAATCGCGATGTTATGACGAAAGCAGTCTAACGATGGAGTGGTGGCTGCGGGGCTAGCCGAGAGCGGGACTACCAAGTATTACCACATTAGGTATATCTCATAAACTAAACCAACAATAAGAAATTCACCTACATGTAAAAGCATGCCATCTTGAGCTGAACCGAGGAAGCAACACTCCGTATCTATGACCCACGAACACTTCACAAGTTATCAAAATTATCTCACCGTATCAACATGTCTTCTCCCGTTCGTTATCAATTTCTCCCTGGCCCAGTGGGGGAGATGCTGCGCTCCGCATCACTTGCCACTACGGCATCCATCCCGATGACTGGAATCCTCGTCATAACAACTGGACACGTTGGAGTAAACCTGAAGACGGGGGAACTCGTAACTAGCTCCGTGGAGGAAGAGTTCAACGCAGTCTTTGACTGTATCGATGCCGCTCTCCGAAACGCTGGAGTGAGCAAGGGTCTCGGTTCAGCCCACAAGTTGATTGCATACTTTACTCGTGCTGAGGACGAAGCAATCATGTTGGCGCTGTTGCGCAAGCGATGGCCGGGGCATACCCCAACTCTGACATCGGTGGTGGTTGCGGCTCTCGTCAACCCTGGAATGCATTTGGAGCTTCAGGCGGAGGCAATCGCAGACTAGGAGGCGAATGTCGGACGTATGGATGAAGTGGCAAGGAGACCAGGGCACAGTGGGCGTTCGTCCGGGATGGCTGTCACAATAAGGATTGTCAGGGGTCAAGGATGGACAGTCATGGGCTTGCTAGGCGGGTGGTTTGGTATACTAGCCGACTCTGTACATGGAAGTCAATTGGGGTAGAAGATGGATGAATTCCACGATGCAGGTAACTTGATTTCATTCTAGCATTGGTCTATAGTCATGTTTTTGTGCCTGTTATGGTGAAACCAACAACTACCTCTAAGCCCGGTCCGGCATGTTTCGGTAAGGGTTGTTAGGATCAGCCATCTCCTCCTCAACCGACTGAATAGTCTTGACCACCTTTGCAGGGGCTCCCAGAGCGATGGAGTAGGGGGGCAAACTCTTGGTAACCACGGCGCCAGCGCCGACAGTGCATCCTCGTCCAATGGTGACCCCGGGAAGGATCACAACGTTGCCTCCGATCCAACAGTCGTCCTCGATTCTAATGGCGTGTCCGAACTCGACAAACTTTATGCGAGAGAGCACGCTGGTCTCATGACCTGCAGTGTAGATGTGGACGTTGGGGCCCATCTGGACACGATCGCCAATGATGACGAGGCTGGTGTCCAGGATGGTTAGGCTGGTCAAGAATTTTTAGTCAAGCTGTTGCAGAAAAGTGATGTGAAGGTTGCTTACCCAAAGTTCATGAAGCAGTTCTCGCCAATGGAGATGTTGGAGCCGTAGTCAGGCGCGAAAGGTGGCTCAATGAAGGTTCCTGAGCCGACTTTTCCGAGCATGCCAGAAAGCATCTCGAGTCTCTTCTCGGCAATCTCTTCGAAGTTACCGGTATTGGGATCTAGGTTGTTGAAGTTGTATGCAACACAACGAGCCTTGTGGCGACCCTCCAACAGCTTGGGGTGTAGTGGGTTGTATCTGCAGGGATGTAACGCCCGAGGTTAGACAGACGTCAAAGGTGCATGGGCAATGAACAAGACGTACAGCATGCCTGAAATCATCTTTTCATACTCATCACACCAAGGAGTACCCTGCAGACCCTTGGCGAGCTCAATGATCTCGGGATCCAACTGTTGCTTGG
This sequence comes from Fusarium tuaranense, assembly GCA_013363205.1. Taxonomy (NCBI): domain Eukaryota; kingdom Fungi; phylum Ascomycota; class Sordariomycetes; order Hypocreales; family Nectriaceae; genus Fusarium; species Fusarium tuaranense. The sequence goes on along the minus strand of JABEEN010001164.1, from coordinate 36,367 downwards.
CCATGATGAAAGATAGTGACTGTACGGTGGGAAAGAGATAGGACTGATAGTTGAGTAATTTGAAGGTTTATCGGGTCAAAGGCAACATGTATCTATCGAAAGATATCAAAAGATTGTTTGCCTGCTTATCCGATGCGGAGCTGGTGAAGGTACTTGCTAGGTTGGGTTGGAGAGTTGAGGTTGGCTTTAAAGCGCGGAGAAGACGGGACGCGGTGAGACGTTATTTCCTCATTAGGAATTAACGAGATATGGCTTCCCCTCCTTGAGAATCCACAGTGGAGACCATGACCCGCACAGTGTCGGACCGGCATCTTAGACGGTGTGCAGAACGTTATCGCTGTTGCTGAAAATCTTCAAGGCCATGGGATGGGTCAAGGATCACGGCAGAGATAACCGGTCCTGTCTTTCCCCGCGTTTCCGGATCATGTTTGGGCTGTGGGGGAGGGTCTGGGGTGCGGAGGAAAGGGCGTTTCGGCATTGATAGGAGATTGTAGAGATGGGTTCAAGGCCGAGATTGCACAAGTACCCAAACTTGAGAAAGATAGCCCGGTCTCGTTTTTACTTAAAGGTCGACGGCGTGACCCTATCGTAACCTTGTTCCATCCTCTTTCGATCCCATCATTCCTCCCAAGTCTTTTGGCCATCTCCTTGTTTCCTTTACTCAGTACATCATCATGGCTCAGAACACTGTCGTCGAGGACATGGCCAAGGTCAAGTCCCATGCCACCAATGACTCGGATGTTGGCATTGGTAGGGTTGAAGACATGCGTGGTGAGGTCTTGAAGGGTGATGCCGTCGACGACAACATTCTTCTAGCTCAGGGTCATGTCCCTGTTATGAGGCGTTCCTTTAACCTCCTTGGAACTTTGGGACTTGGCTTTAGGTACACCGCGTCTGTCCCCACGAATTGATTCCTCATACTTAACAAACGTGCAGTATCACCAATTCGTGGGTTTCTTATGCCAGCTGCTTCGGACAGAGCTTGCTCTACGGCGGACCCCAGGCCACAGTCTTTGGCCTGATCGTTGCCTGCGCCGTTCAATGGATCATCATTCTTGGTCTTGCGGAGCAGGCCTCGGCTTTCCCGTCATCAGGAGGTCAGTGATTCTCCCTCATCTTGGAATCTGCCGGCTGACCGATCTCCTTACCACACAGGCCAATACCACTTTACCTACATCCTGGCTCCCGAAAAGCACCGACGATTCGCTGCCTTCGCCGTCGGCACCATCAGCGTCCTCGGCTGGTGGGTCATTACCTGCTCGGGCATCTCGAATAACGTACAATGCATCATTGGTATGATCTTGTTTGTGAAGCCAGAGTACGAACCGCAGAACTGGCACTCTTACCTTCTATACGTGGGACTCATCTTGATTACGCGTGAGTCGATCTGAGACGAATGCGGCGTTTCCCTGACTGACGACTTGAAGTGATCCCCATCTTCACGATTCCTCAAAAACACCTCGGAAAATGGACACAGGCTTGTCTTGCGCTCTCGGTGTTCGGTTTCCTTATCGTCACCGTCACAATCTTGGCCATGTGCGACGAATACAACCACCCTAGCTTCATTACAAAGTTTGATGGTACGAGTGGCTGGCCTAAAGGAGTTGCCTGGGTTATGAGCATTGGAAACGCCATGTACGCGTTTGCCAGCATGGATGCCGTCATCCACGTGGCCGAGGAGATGCACCACCCCGGAAAGGCCATTCCTAGAGCCATGTAGGCACCACTCAAAGTAACCGCAATTTTTCTAGATGCTGACAGATTCTAGGAACCTCACTCTCATCATCGGCCTGGTTACCTCCGTCCCGTTCATCCTAGCCATGATGTTTGTCATCAAGGATTTGGATGCGGTCCGATCGGCTCATCTTCCCAGCCTCGAGGCTTTTTACCAGGCTACTGGCAGCAAGTCGGCAGCCCTTGGTCTACAGAGTCTCCTTGTGATCATCTTCTACTGTAAGTTTCTTCGGCTCTTCCGAAAGGTGTGTGTTATTGACAAAATCCTAGCTTGCATGCCTAGCCAATGGATCACTTGCGGTCGTCTGACCTGGGCTTTCTCGCGAGACGTGAGTATTCTCCATCTTGTTCTCTTGAACTTGTACTGATCAACGCGGTTTTGTAGCGTGGCCTGCCCTTTTCCGAGTACTGGAACCACATCTCGCCTTCTCTTGGCTTTCCCGTCCGAACCACGATCCTCTCGGTCGGATTCTGCATCCTTTACGGTCTGCTCTACATGGCTAGCAGCCAGGCGTTCAACTCCATCATCACCACGGCAGTCCTTGGAGTCAACATCTCATACGTTGTGCCACAAGCCATCACCCTGTTCCACGGCCGAGAGAACAAGCTTCCTGAGCGACCCTTTAAGCTCAACAAGATCGTTGGTTATCTCTGCAACGCGTGGACACCACTCTGGGTTACCACAATTGGCATTTTCATCTGCTTCCCGAACAAGATTCCCGTTGATGCTGGTTCCATGAACTAGTAAGTTTTTGTGAGCAATTTCTGATAATATCACTGACAGTAAATTAGCGTCTGCGTTGTGCTGGGCTTCATGGGTCTGATCCTGGTTGTGCTGTGGGCGTCTGTTCGACGTTACTTTGAGGGCCCCAACATCGATTGGGAGATGCTTAGCACCCAGTACGAGCAAGAGTCCTAGACCAGCCAAGAATGGTGGGCCCCTTTTAGGATGGGCAAGGGCAAATTGTGAGTCCCGAAATGTACGATGACGCCGCTCGTTCGTGATAACACGATGGATACTGGAATATACCCTGATAAGGGTTGCTGATGGGACAGGATGAACTGTCTCAAAGAAAAATGTACAAGAAGCTTGGGAGTGAACACTCTAAGCAAAAGAGAAATTGATCTAGAGTCTCTCACATAAGATAATTATCCCGTGCCTAATCCGTCACATGCAATGCTTTGCTTGGCGAGAGAGTCCGCCGCCGCTGTGTTGTCTCAGGAGACCCCTTAATCTCACCAAGCCCAGAAATATTGCTAGATGCCGAGCGTCTTCGTATCTCAGATCTTAGGGATACGAGACTTAAAAGTTCTTCACTGAGAGCCCCCAATACGCACCGTACGTACTCTGTGACGCCTGGTCCTAGGGATGCGATTATCTGGCTTAGTTATCCCATCGATGGCCGGGGTGATATTAGGAACACGTAGATGGCATAGCAACCCCAAATATGTTTATGTTCCGGTTTCCGAAACTGAATTCGACCAAATGTGAGAATTTACAACTAAAAAAGCTTTTGCTGCGTCTCATGCAAGTGGCTGAAGCAACCTGGCGTTGGCACAGATCGGGAGGAATAATCACACTTGTCTTTTTCAACACAGACATCAGGCTATGAGCCCAGATGACACTGTGCACAATCACTCGCACATGGCATTATTAGAGTTCAATAAGGTTTGTGACAGTAAAAAACAGTACAATTCTCGGCTTGCGTATTGAAGGATTGTAAGTAGTACCTATGATACACTACCTAGTACATGTCGCTAATTGATGCATCTGTTGGCAGACTCAACGCTTCTTTACAACCTGCTTGAAGCCTTCTTGTTGGAAGCGGTGATCTCACGATGAGCAGTCTGAGCATTGAGACTACCCTGCTCCAACGCGCCGTCAATGGCAGCACGCCATCCATGAGCCCAATCAGCAGAGGCAAAAAAGACATTTCCGTGTCGGCTTTGGAGCTCATCCTGATACTTTGACATGTAGCCAGGGCGCCACCAAGCAGGACCACCCTTGGAGAAGGGGTCGGTGCTCCAGTTGTGCAAGATCTATGGGCTTGTTAGTATTGATTGAAGAAAGTGAAGAAGCGTTAACATACCAGTCGTTTAACATTCATAGGATGAATCTTGTTTAGCGCATCAATCGTCTTCGTTGCGTCATTCTCTGGGATAAAGGTCTCACGCTCATCCGCACCAAAGGCGACAACGTGGACATCTCCATTCGGCAGAACACCGTCACCATAGCCATACATAAGAAGTCCAGGGAAACGCATTCCATTCCATCTCTCAAGCTCCTTGTTGCTGACATCGGCATGGACCTTTGTCATGTGGTTAACATGACCAATGTTGATGGCTTCTTGGCGACGTTGAGAGAGAGGAGGGGAGAATTGAACGTCCTTGAGAACATTCAAAGGAATTGTGTTGATGATCTTGCGAGCACGGAACTTGTCTCCGTTGACGGTTGAGATAGTGGTAGGGCCATCTCCAGATAATGCCTGGACGATGGACTTGACTTGAGCAGAGAAGGCATACTCCAGTCCAGCGTCAGTCGCTTCTTGAAACATGTGCTTTGCCAAGGCAGTTTGTCCATCTCGGAGCTTGTATCGCAACCACACATCAGTGAAGTTATCGGAGCTATGCATGAGGAGGGCATGGGAGCGGACCATGTCCCAAAGACTGGAGTCCTTCATGTGTCCCCCAGAGATGTGGAGGAGGAGTGAGACAAGAAGACCCTGCTCTTCAGCCGTAAGCTTGTGCTTGATCTCCTCGAACCGATCGTGGCATGAGATCTGATCCCACTTTTCGACTGTAGCACGGTCTACGATGGGATTGTCGAGCTGGGCGTGGGGAAGCGGGCAGATGGTACGACCAAATTGGCCGTCGACGTTGACGAACATGTCCCAGCCTTTGGCTTGCATGGCGCCAGCCTCCTCATGGCTGAGCTTTCGTGGTTCGGCTCCTATTATCACAGCACAGTTAATGATGAGAAGGAAATTGCTGGGTCAGAAAGCTCTTACCTGGAACGTTGATGGTATAGTAGCCCTTGTGCATATCGGGGCTTCCAGTAGTGATCAGATCTCGGTCCATGTTATATCTAGTCATTTCTCGAAACAGATATCCCATGTGATGAGTAACCCAAGTCCCACCCATCTCGTAAAGGAAGCCTTTTGAAGCATTGAGTAGTCATTCAAGCACTTGAAGACATAAAACTCACCATCCTTCTTCGCTGTGTAGGTTCGACCACCAATGCGATCTCTGGCTTCGAGAAGCAGAACAGAGTGGTCTAGTGCAAGGTACCACTGGTTAGACTTGTAGATATAGACGCAGGAGGTCAAGGCGCTTACTCAAGAGGCTCAAATCGCGAGCTGCAGCAAGACCCGCATATCCGGCGCCGATAACAACGACATCGTAGACCTTGTTGGTAGCATTGTTCAAGGAGCGAGCAGGAGAAATGACAGCATCGCTCTCAATTCCAGTCTTGAAGCCGGTGTGAGGCTCCCACACGTGTCCGTCTCTGGTCTTGGGAGTCATTTTGAAGAGACTTTTGTTATTCTGGTTGGAAAAAAGAGTCTTGGTCGTTGTCAATGGCTTGAGAGAGCTTCTGTTTGGCAGGATGGAACTCAAACTGACGTATATCTTAGCTAGTTCGGTACGTAGAGCCTCTTATCGGAAGCTTCCAACTTTTGCCGGACGGTGTGGGCCCCCTTTTAGTCCCCTTCGTCTTCGGTAAGGTCCGGCATGGGCTGCTGACACAAAGTTGGAGACGTGTTGATCTTTGGTGGTTCGATTCCTTAATACCCTTTTAGGAAGTAAGAGGCCCCCGCATGTTAGTATACCCACTTCGGGCAGTTGGCTCTACTTCCATATTGAGTATCAACTTCAATTCTCCGCATGCATCATGAGCGGAGATGACATCGGTCTCAGATGCAGATGGCGAGAGCTACTTAACGCCTCTCAATGTCCAGGGTTGAAGGCTTCATAACCACTCTTGTGCAAGCGAAATTACCCCTTGTTCAGCTCAGACGACGTCTCTCACACTCATCCTTTAGTCTCTTTCTATTTCCCATCATACAGACATCATGCCTGACTTTACTGGTCTCGAGCTGACTGGCAAGACTGCCATCGTCACTGGTGCTTCCCGGTATGGCATCAGATCACGTTGCTTTTGCTAGCTCAGCTTGAGATGGAGGCTAATCGAGACTTTTACAGTGGACTTGGTGCCGGGATCGCTATCCTTCTGGGAAAGCGGGGTGCCAATGTTGTCGTTAACTATGTTTCACCTGGCAGCAAGGAGCGAGCTGAGAAGGTGGTCAAGGATATCGAGGCCAATGGCACCAAGGCCATCCTCTGCCAGGCTGATGTTAGCAAGCTTGAGGAGATTCCTAAGCTGATTGAAGCTGCTCTCAAGATTAGCACAACTGGCAAGATTGAGATTCTCATTCATAAGTAGGTCCATGCATTTGGAGGCAAGGGAGAGTCCAGACAGCTTACATCGTTACCCTGCAGCGCCGCTCAAGGCAACGAGGCCAACTTGGTCGACACTACTGAGGACTTTTACACACGACACTTTGATGCTAACGTCAAGGGTCCCATTTTCCTGACAAAGGCGGCCGAGCCTCATCTGCCCAAGGGTGGTCGTATCGTCTTCATTTCTTCTGCTGGAGCTCGTCTCGGTGTTGCTGGTCAAACCGTATACGCAGCCACAAAGGCAGCCGACGAGGCGCTTGTACGAGTCTGGGCCAAGGAGCTTGGCCAGTCTCACGGCATCACTGTTAACTGCGTCAACCCAGGCCCCATCGCCACAGGTAAGAAAGATGCAACGCTGTGTTTGGTCGAACTTTGCTGACACCATCATGACAGACCAATGGTTCCAGAGTGATGAGCAGTTCCTCAAGGATATGCAGCCTCTGATTGACTCTACTCCTGCTGCGGCGCGAGTCGGTGAAGTTAGCGACATTGCGCCTCTGGTTGCTTTCCTCTGCACTGATGATGCTAAGTGGACGACGGGCTCGGTTCTGTCGGCCAACGGTGGTCTGTATAACTAGAGTAGTTAAATAGTAAATGAAGCCACGAAATATTCACGGCAAGTTTTAAAAGAAGATAAAGAGCCGACTTTCCAAGGCGTGTAGTAATAAAATGAGGTCTGTGACAGGGGGTAGATACTGTCGAATACGGCCTAGCAAGATGACGGTATCGTGAATTCTCCATCTCAAGACAAACCCCATGATCGCCGTGAAAGCTGAAGATTCTTACCATACCCTCCATCATGCGCATATCCCAATTGCCCAATCGTTGAGTTGGTGTTGTATCTTTAGCTCGCCCATGACTCGACCTCCCCGCACTCTGCCTCTCCAACACGGATCCATTATCCGCCACTCGAATGCGCACTGTTCTCGCCCTAAATGTAGAAGGGTTGGGCCTGATGGGACTTTTTAGTGGATCATGTCCTGTTTTCCTCTCCCCACGCCTTCTGACCTTCTCTCTCCTCTTTCCCTGCTACTGTACTAACATTACTCTCTTCTCCAACTCCATCTTTCGCCGATCACGATATCTTTCACTAGCCATGTCGCAGCCTCAAGCTCAAGCTCAAGTCAAAGCCCCTCGAGAGTTCAAGTTCGTTGGAGCATTTAGTCGCAAGCGACGCCGCCGAAATGGTACTGGGCCGACTGGGCCGAAGAGCACAGCTGCTGTGGCCTCGACTCCTCGAAGTGCTCCTACACCTATCGCGACAAATTCAAGCCCCAAGGTCACCGATGGAAAAGATGAAAACAAAGACAAGCAGCAGCAGAGTTCACCTCCAGTTGTGACGCATCCGCCTGATGTTCAAGTTCCACCGCCCGACACTCCCATGATATGCGAAGAAACCGCCAATCCAGTCGACAGCGAGATGATGCTGCAGCCCGTCACAGAGGACATGAGCCAAGGAAACGACATAGACTGGTCCTATTCGAGCCTGATGAATCCATTCTTTGACCCGGGTCCATCATTCGTTGCTCCCTTTGACCAGATGAACGGGCATCAACAACTTCCCCTTTACTTTGGACCCGACATTCCTTTCGTGCAGTTGGATGAAAGTTCCTCTGCCGATAACTCTCCCGAGAATAACTTCATTGGACCTAATTTGCCTAACGAGGGAAACGGAGCCAATGTGGATTGCGATGCCGATGGGCAGCCTTCAACTATCGACGAGATTGTCCTACCATCATTGAGCTCGCAAGAAGCTCCATGCAACATTAGCATGACCATAACTCAACTTCTAACGCGGTGTAAGTATTCTGTTTCTGTTCTTAACGATGATCTTGCTTCTGACAGAGGTTAGATGATCAAGAGTTTTGTGTCATGCCTTTGACACACGATTTCGATGCCAACCCTTTCCGATTCGATGCCGAGACTGGCCGAGGCTCGCAACTCCTCCTTCACTGTATCCTTGCTCTTTCCTACAAGCACATCAATCGAGATACTGGATCCTGTGCCAGCGAGGCTAAAATGCACAAAAAGAAGGCTTTACAGATGCTTAGGGATATGGAGGGCACTTCACAAGCGTCGCCGATTGAGGCGACCTTTCTTGATGCTGTTCTGATTCTAATGACGTTGGATGTAAGTTCTCCTCCGAGATGGTGGCCTGATATTCTATGTTGACAGTCTTAAAGTGCGCAACTTCAGCCCATGGGCCATGGACTTGGTACCTGAAGCGTGCGCACAAGATGATACAAGCCACGGAGTCTCTGAATGTCAAGAAGACTCCACGGATGCAAGCGCGCATAGAGATGCTTGTCTGGTAAGCTCCGGTGACATGGAATTGGCTTCGAATTTTGCTAACTGTCTAGGTGGGATGTCACTCTTGCCCTTACGAGCCGCCAAGGATGCGTTCTATCCGAGTCTACGATAATCAGTCTCTTCAACCATGACAAGTCGAGCAACGAGACCTTCTACAGTGTGTCTGGATGTCCAGAGGCCCTGTTCCGACACATGATCCGCCTAGGATCGTACGCAAGAGAATTTGAACTTGTGGCCAACATGACGTGTGTGAAGTTTGACATGGGACCAGTACTGGGAGTGGAAAAAGAAATCAGGGAATGGACGGACCCCGAGTACGGCGATCTCCCTGATCAAATCGTCGCCGACACTCCCCCTTCCGAAGGATGTGACATTGGAGAGGTTGCTCACTACAAAGAAGACCTTCACCACTGCGCAGAAGCTTGGCGATATGGCCTTCTCATCTACATAGGCCGCGTCTTCAAGTGGCAGCGTGACCAACCGGCACCGCCAATCCTGGGTTTCCTCGCACGCAAGACGCTCAACCATGTCACATCTTGTAGATACAGCTCCATGCTTCAGAAGCAGCTGCTTCTTCCTGTGTTTCTTGCTGGTTGCGAGACAAAGGACGAGCATCTGCGTCAGGTAGCTAGGACATACTGCAGCTGGTGGAATGAGCGGACTCGGTATGACATGTTCCTGACTGCTAACGCTCTGCTTGAGGAGGTATGGTCTAACGAGACTCCTAACTCGTGGTGGGGGTCGATCATTGATCAGAAGAGCCGGTCCAATGTTGGGACAGGAGATGCTCGCCAATATTTGTTCGGCTGATCGTCGTTCGTTCGGAGTCGGGTGGATTGGCGCAGGACGTGTTTATTCGGTGGGTTGCAAGGTTGGGTTCTTTCGTCTTCTTTTCTGTAGCAATCGATCGATTATATCCATGCCGCTTCTTTCGTCTTCGAGCTGTTGTTCTGTCATTAGGTTGTTGTCAGGTCGTTGCGAATTCGTTGTCGTCTGTCACAAAGTAGGATTCTGAAGGGAGAAGGACTCGAGGCTGGGCCACGTCAACCACCAACATAAATAGGCTCATCTACTTTCTCATCAGGAAGAACCTTGGGGAGTACGAGGCTCACTGACATTGGAAAGTACTCGTCGTGCTCTTCCAGTGCGAGGACGTCATTGTCGTTTCCTTTCAATGTCACTTGATGGGATGGGCCACACAACGGTATGCTGTGGCAGCAGAAAGAAGAGAAGAAAAGAAAAAGGCTTGGAATCGGAGATTACTCTGGGACGGTGAGATTTTATTGATTTATAATTTCTTTTTTTGGAAATGCCATCTACACTGCCCGCATCTGTCCTTCCGGCCTCCCACAAGCTGATTTGCCAGGGCTGAGGCACGTTTCGGGAAAAAGGAACGGCCCTTGCATGGCAAACACTTCAGGTATACCATAACCGAGTGTCTGGGCCTCGATCAATGAGGTTCATCGTGCCCAGGAGACGTTCTGGCGTGCCTCATTGATCCATGCTCCCTAACCAAGGTTCGGATCCCTGAAGATGGGAACGGATCATGGACGAGCCATGTCCTGCCCTTTCAGAGACTACTCTCTAGCCAAGAGAAGTGACAAACGAGTTGTTATTAGATCAGAGTGGCTCAACACCAAGCCGGGAAGTTGGTGTTGTTCGGCGAAATTCCGCCAAGCTCCATCGCCACTCGTGTTCTGGCTCTGGAGAATGAGCTGGAAACACATCTCAGAAAGGTTCTTTCATCGAAGAGGAAGGTAGCGGGTAATTTCAATGTTGGCTAACACTCCGAAGCAGGCAGTTTGAGGTAAAGTTTGCCCTTTTGGCTCGAGATACTGGAGAACCCATTCCACCAACTTCATCAGGAACTTTGACGACAACGGCCGAGGCAAGCACGGCTGCAAAGCCGATGAAGCCACTCTTGGAAAGTCGCATCGATGTGACCCCGTCGGTCTCGGCAAAAGGGCGCGGATCAGTGGGCCATGGCGCTGAGCCACCAAAATGCAGCAAGGGGTGATGTCAAGATCACAATTGCCTAAATAGGAAATACGTAAGATCGCTCAACCTAGATGCCTCACCTGGTGTCCTTGCTAAGAACTATCGGCAAGTAAGTCTCCAAAGTACCTAGACAAGGGATCATCTACTTAAGCAAGGCATAGGGCAGCGTAGATACTCATCCCCGACAACACAAGTCACATTCACCAGCCTCATCCAACTCCTTCATCTTCTCTCTTAAACAACACCCATCAACCAGCCACAATCACCAGAAATGGCCACCATGGACAAGGTTTTCGCCGGCTACGCCGAGCGACAGGCAGCTCTGGAGGCTAGCAAGAATCCACTCGCCAAGGGAGTCGCTTGGATCCAGGGTGAGCTCGTGCCCTTGCACGAAGCCCGCATTCCTCTGCTCGACCAGGGTTTCATGCACAGCGATCTCACATACGATGTGCCTTCTGTCTGGGATGGTCGATTCTTCCGTCTTGAGGATCATCTCAACCGTCTTGAGGCCAGCTGCAAGAAGATGCGCCTCAGGATGCCCCTTCCCCGTGAGGAGGTTGTCAAGATCTTGGTCGACATGGTTGCCAAGAGTGGTATCCGCGATGCCTTTGTTGAGCTTATTGTCACCCGAGGTCTCACTGGCGTTCGTGGGGCCAAGCCTGAGGAGCTTCTGAACAACAATCTTTACATGTTCATCCAACCATATGTCTGGGTTATGGACCCCGAGGTTCAATACACTGGTGGTCGTGCCATTGTTGCCCGAACTGTCCGTCGCGTCCCTCCTGGTTCTATCGACCCTACCATCAAGAACCTTCAGTGGGGTGACTTGGTCCGCGGCCTATTCGAGGCTAACGACCGAGGAGCTACCTACCCTTTCCTCACAGATGGCGATGCCAACCTCACCGAGGGCTCAGGCTTCAACATTGTCCTCATCAAGGACGGCATTCTATACACCCCCGACCGCGGAGTTCTTCAGGGTATTACCCGAAAGAGCGTGATTGACGCTGCTCGATCATGTGGCTACGAGATCCGGGTTGAGCACGTTCCCATTGAGGCGACCTACCAGGCCGATGAGATCTTGATGTGCACAACTGCCGGAGGTATCATGCCTATTACTACTCTTGATGACAAGCCAGTTAAGGATGGAAAGGTTGGGCCTATCACTAAGGCTATCTGGGACCGATACTGGGCTATGCACTGGGAGGATGAGTATAGCTTCAAGATCAACTACTAGGGGATTGTTATCAGTGTATTAAAAATAGAGTAAATTCATGTTCCACGTATCTTTGACCAATTGTAAAGTTTCCACGAGTGTGATAAATACCTGAGTGTAATGGCTTTTGCACCTCGAGCCGGACCAGCCCTCCCTCGCGCAAACTAGCGTTTAGAGTCCAACCAGGAGCAACCCTTTCCCTTCGAACTTCATGTAGTTCTCGGTACTCGGTTCTACAGAGCCACGTTCTCCAAATCGGAGCAATGGGAGGACGAACTGATTCGGCAATACCTCCCTCAGCGGCATTTTGGTTGGTCGAGAAACTCCATTTGCAATCTATCCGAATACATCCTGTAACTACACTAAGCTCTCCGAGAGTTTCTACAAACAGATTAACTATAACGGGAAATAACTCTCGTTACAGAAAGGGAGGGTGTCTAAGCTAAGAGAAAAGAGTAAGTGTCAAGTGGATGGTGGATGTGGGTCGGGCTTCTCCGATTCCCGACTGCCTCTTTTGGACATAGGACCAGTGGCAATCGCCGACATGATCATGCGAGCGAAGGAGTCTGAAAACATTGGGAATGGAGATATCGTTGAGAATGGAGTCCTACGAAGGGAGCATCGTGCCCTTCAAATGCGGACGCTCGCCGTGGCAAAAGCTCCGTGTCAGTGATTTCAGTGGACAAAGAGACTTGTAGTTCCCAGTACCGAAAGACTTCATAAACACTACTATTTGTTTCATCATGTCTTCACACGATAGCATTGTCATTGTTGGGTGAGTTGCGCGACCGGAATGACAAGTTCATGGTTGGCTGACCCAATGTAGCGCCGGCATTATTGGCCTTGATGTTGCCCTGGTCCTTGCGGAAAGGGGCTATGGCCAGTCTATCACTGTCATTGCTGAACACCTGCCTGGCGATACAGCTCTGAGATATACCTCTCCATGGTGAGCAGCGCCACCTTAACTTTCGAGTGAGTCGCATACTAACTGGACTCTAGGGCTGGCTGCAACTTTTCGGCCATCTCGGGCACAGATGCCAATGCCTTAAGATGGGACAAGCTCGGGTACTTTCACTTGAGCAAGCTGGCCTCAGAAAGGCCTGAAGAAACCTATGTTCGACGGACACCATCTACTGAGCTGTGGGATGACAATGTTCCTCATGACAAGATCAAGACGATGTCTGAGTACCTCGAAGATGTAAGGCCCACATGAAATCCAACGGCCTCTCTTTACTGACCAAGTCAAGTTCACACCTCTGACCGCTGAGAAGCTACCTGAGGGAGTCAAGTTCGGCGCATCCTTCACAACCCTCACCGTCAACGCTCCCAAGCATCTTCTCTACCTCTACCAAAGGCTGAAGCGGGACTACGGCGTCCGATTCATCCGACAGAAGCTTCCCAACCTCCAAGCAGCCTTCTCCAGCCACTCCACTCAGATTGTCTTTAACTGCATTGGAAACACTGCCAAGTCACTTCCTGGAGTTGAGGACCCCAAGTGCTACCCAACGCGAGGTCAAGTTCTTTTAACACTTGCTCCTGAAGTGCAGACAAATATCATGAGACACGGCAAGGACTACGAGACCTATGTCATTCCTCGGCCTTATTCTAAAGGGCATGTGATTCTTGGTGGATATATGCAGAAGGGAAATGGGTACGGTGTTTAACATGTTGAACGTGATCACATGCTGACCAGCTTCTAGAGACGGTGCCACTTACTCATACGAGACTGAGGATATCCTGGATCGTACAAAGGAGCTTAGTGCTGAGGTTCGAGAAAGTGATATCGAGGTCATCGCTGCGTTTTCTGGCCTACGACCTTCTCGTGAGGGTGGTGCTCGAGTGGAACGGGAGGATCTGTCTATTACGGGCCAGAAGCGTACCGTCATTCACAACTATGGAGCAGGTGGTACTGGATTTCAAGCTGGCTATGGAATGGCGGTTGATGCTGTTAGCGCTGCTGAGCCCTTGTTGTCTGAGATTCGAGGCCAGATGCGATCTAAGCTGTAATGTTGAGTAAGCGAGGCTTGCCTTAATACCTAGACTTGATGCCTAATTTTCTAAATTGAATCCTTCTATTGTATATGTATCTCTGATAACCTCCCTGAAGCTAACCTATGGCATAATTTGTCGCATCGCGAAGAATGTAATACCATTTAACTCTTTCCCGTGTGCAAAATTTCCCATACAATGGCGCTTTATAAAAACTTCTTTCATGGTGAATATGGAGGTGGATTATTTCTGTCGAACTCGAAAGATGCCTCAACCTCCATCGCAGTGTATTGTGGAGGAGCAGAGAGACCTGGTGACAGCATAGGTTGTTCGTCGCTCCCAGTGTTATGGCTTGGTTCAATAAATCGCCCCCATCCATCAACTGGTCTCTCAGAGGAGATGAACAGTATCATGGGTAGTGAAGCGCTGTGCTATTGTCAACGTCAGCCTGCTGTGTCTACCCTGACCAAGTGACTTGCCTCTGAAGTCAAGCCATGAGAGTGTTGAAGAGTGACAGTGACCTGCAGTTTATGCTTAATGACTATTCCTTGGGTATCACAATCAGGTGAGCACTTCCTAAGAAGTCTTGGAAGGGAAAGCCGGAGTTGTGTATGGTATGGTTGATTCTCTTCCGTTGTCGTCGGCAACTCCCACTTCATTGCCTCACGCTGGCCTTTGAAGGCAGCTATTGTAGGAAATGCACCCTCTTTAACTTCATGAATCTCTTGAAGAGCGCATTTAAGTTTGGATACTCTCATATCGCGCCCCAGATTATTAATCGTGAGCTCAACTGGAACGAATGTGCCAAGGGCTATGGCCTGATGAGCAATACAAAACTGGTACTCAACACTTCTAGCCCAAGTTCCTTCGATAGTCCAGGCATCCATCATCTCGAAAGCCAATGCCCGAGGCCTGCGAATGACTGAGATGGGAACGAAATCCCCAACATCTGGAGACGTAGCTCCACGAAGAAAAGACGCCACTAACCGGTAGGAGATGTGACACTGACTACACCCTCTCAGGCTTTCTGGTAGATTCCCAGGTATGTAAAGTTCGAAGGGCCAAGTGTACTCGAGTAAATGACGGTGCTGAGTTGACCTCATCGGACCATGCGCGGTGGCAAAGGTGAAAGGCTCCCACTTATGAGAGAAGATGACGGATCTGAGCCAAGAACCAACTTGCTCTTCCGCATTCGGCTCGTGTGAACTGTGCCGAGTGTTTAGAATCTGGACAGGAAGGTCACTATAATTCTGGGCGATTCTTACGCAACGGCGGTCTCCCCGATCATTTCGAGCTGCACGTCTTGGACGCGTTGATCATCAAGAACGCATAAGGCGAGTGTGCCTCGGATATAGTCCCCGGCAGCTTCGTCTTCAACGCCGCTTAAGAAGACGAAATCTCTGTCCGTCCTGGATATGGATTAGTGACTCTTTCGGGCATAACTGGTAGTCCGGCCTCACCTGATGGCTACACGGACTCGTGGAGTCCCGGTTAACCTGGCAAGCAGGGAATGCACACTTTGCATTTTATACTTGGTAGACACTGGCGTTGAGGGTGGTGTTTTGCCGACACGGATTCAAGCGATGTAACCAAGATTTTGGCCGCGCACGTTGGAACAACGTACCTGGTTCTTATAAATAGTCTGGTCAAAAGTAGTAGAGAAGGGAAGCATTTTATACCCAAAAAGGAAATTCCAGAGTGGATTTCATGTTTCCCAAGCAAGCAAAAGATAGAAAAGTGCCAAGATTCCGTGACTAACACTCATACGAGAAAAGTGGTGTACCTAGCCGAAATGATAACAACAGACATTGATTGACGTCTTGCCGTGATGATTAAAGATGTCCTTTCTTTTGTCTATTGGCAACGTATTATAGCCCTATTATTTGAACTAACTTTATGACTATGCAAAATGCAGGGCTTGAAGGGCCTTTACATGAGTGCTGGGATAGACATGTTTGCAGAGCTGAGCACAACACCGAGCTTGTGCACATAGTTGAATTCCTCCTCAATAAGATCGTTCTGAACCCAAATCCTTTGAATCATGGTCTTGATAGAGCCCAGCTTCCGGAAGTAAATGCTCCTTTCTGTTCTGGAGATGAGGTCAAGAATCATGGTTCGTTGGTCATCTGTTCGCGCTTCGCAACCAAGTATCAGAAGAGGGAAGGGCCATTGGCAGTTTTCTAAATGTGAAAGTATCTGGAAGGCTCGATCGATCCATTCTGGAAGATGTGACCTCTCCTTGGGATTGTCTGGCGATGCACGTTTGAGGTAGATCAGAGTAGCCAACTGGTAGAGTTCGACTATTCCGTCGGAATTCGAACGTGATGCCTCAGTCAGAGCATTATTCTCATTGACTGAGATATCGATCCTCCGTAATTTCCACTCTAGGAGTTTGAGATATTGTTGGTAGTCGTTCATGTGGAAACGTGGGTCTGAGGGTTCAACAACGGCATCGCACACTTCGGATAGGAGATATAAAATCTCATGCGGAGGGCCTATTAGATGAGCGGGCTGAACCACGTGTAAGATTAGTAAAAGTCAATAAGAGGGGAGTGTAGATGAAACTTGCCTGGGCCTCTGCGCATACAGCAGGTCGAAAGGGTTCGAAATGTGCTCCTATGGTCGATCCTGCATCCTCCAAGAGATTTGGTTGCCAGTGACGCAAGCTGAAACGAGACAGCACATCACAGTAATGAACCCAGCCGATGAGTGTGGTAGTGTCGTTGCCTTGGGCTATCTCGTCCAGTTTGGCGCTCTTGATGATCTTTTTCGAGCCACATACATACCAGAGCCAGTGACTTGATGCCGCTGATATCTGGTAGATCTAAGAAATGTTAGTGTGTAAGTGTGATACGCCAATGCTTAGTTAGCATGTATACCTCTAGAGTGCAGAGGAGCATCCCTGCAGCAACATGACGGATGGATTCATCTGCACCAATCGTTCCCTGGGTAGAGGATGCCAAGGCCCGAAGAGCCGCGATTTTGAGTCGATCTGCATGGGAGTGGTCCTTATCTCTATGATATGATGCCAGGGCCAAGGCAGACTTGAGTATTGCGGTTGCGGATGGTGTATCGTCAGAGAGAGCCATACGAACGAGGACCTCGCGGATCTTTAATGCGTCGTGACCAAAAGCCATAAGGGAAAAGGATGCTTGATATACAACTGGTTGGTGTGAGTTTTGAACAAGTATTTGGTCTTGCTTGGGGGATCTGACAATATTCGAACAAACCCATTTGTACATGGTCTAATCTTCCGTTGACTGAGGAAATCGGAGGACTGAGAACTGGCTGAACGATCTGCGTGAATTCTGTTGGTTGGTTGTCGAGATTCTTCAAGATAAACCTTCCCATATTGGGATGGTGCTCAGAAGCTCCATAATCAACATCAGCACCAGAGATCAAATTGTACATCTGTAAATCCCAGGTAGAAGTATTAACGAAGTGCCGTACGGCGTAGAGGCGCCTTTCTGTGGGTTCAGGCCCAAGGATCGCACGCCGAGTATCACCCTCACGCGGCCAAGACAGTCGAGTCCCATAACCATTACAACTTCGGCCTGCTCTGGCGCAACGCGTACAGGTCGGGAGAGTCCGATCACAGAGTACCTTGCGCTCTAGTTAGGAGTGTCAGTGGAGATCTGCAACGTTTCAGGGTTTTGCTCCCGAACCTCTGCAGGTCAGGCACCCTCTCTGTGACATGAAGGGCTAGTATATGCCGATGATGGTTGGGTCAATTTTGGGTTCAGAGACAATGCTTGCACGAAGGATGCGGCACAGACTCTATCGGTCTTATCACTCGCAAAAAGTTGCCCCCGAGAGCTGCTGTAGTTTTCTCGATGTTTCTTCATGTAGATTGGTAATGTCGAGGTTCGTGGGTCAGAGTTGTAAGCAAGCCACCCACGCTGATAACCTGTTTTAGCCTCATGCGGGGGAGGCTGAAATCTTAGTCGAGGGCAACTATCAGCGAGCTAACCTATTTTAACACAAGATGATTGGTCGGTGAGATCTGGTGGCATGGTCCCACACTAGGTGTTAGAACCCGATGGCGATGATGCTTCAGCTCGTCAGTCACCGAGAATTTGATCGGGTGGTGACAAAGCATTATTCGAGTCGAATATATATAGTTGTAGATGATGAACTGTATCAAGATATTTTCTACATCCAACATCCCAATCATCTCAGTCAAACAAGCAATCTTCTCCTTGATTAGCACCCCACTAGACTCCACTATCACAACATCCACACCATGGCTTCGTATTTGGTTACAGGAGCATCCCGCGGTCTTGGAGTGAGTCGAGGTTATCATTCAGACGCGAATGAAGTTAACATATCATCTCGCAGTTCGAGTTCCTACGCCAATTATCTGACAAGTCAGACAACATTGTGATTGGTCTAGTCCGCAACAAACAGGCCACAGTCGAGAAGATCGAGCGGGAACTCTCTGCACGGAAGAATGTGCACATCATCCAGGCAGACATCAACGACTACGAAGCTCTCAAGGTAATTACTTTTATTAGGACTTCACCAACGCGCTAACACGGTATGGCCAGGCTTCCGTTGACGAGACTTCCAAAATCGCTGGTGGAAAGCTTGACTACATCATTGCAAATGCAGGTCTAGTCTCTCCTTGGTCTGCCTACGACCCTCTCAGTGTTCTGTACGTCAATCTCTTCACTCTAGATACTGAAACTCTTCTGACCACTCCATAGAGGCGAACAACCTGAGAAGCTCGAGGAGGACTTGATCGACTCTTTCAAGGTCAACGTGGTCGGCAACATCCATCTGTTCAACCTTTACGTGCCACTCCTCCTCAAGGGCCAAGGCAAGAAGGCCATTACTATATCCACGGGTATGGCCGACCCGGACTTTGTTTCGCAGTTTTCCATTTCTGTTTCAGGACCCTATGCCATCAGCAAAGCCGCCGTCAACCTCGCCGTTGCAAAGTTTGATGCCGAGTATCGCAAGGATGGTCTCCTTTTCATGGGCGTATCACCAGGTATGGTGGACACAGGCCACTATGGTGAAGGTTAGCTATCCCCGGAGTATCTTGTCAGGGACCACACATTGACAGTTTCTTAGCGACGGAGGAACAGACTCAGAAGGCAGGTGAAATGCTGAAACAGTTCCAATCCTACTCACCCAGCTTCGCTGGGCCGATAACACCCGAAGAGTCCGTTACTGCAGTCTTGTCCGTGATTCACAAGGCTAGTATCGAAGCTGGTAATGGTGGCTCATTTGTTTCTCACTTTGGAAATAAGCAGTGGCTGTGATAGTTGCCTACTTGCATAATGAAGACATAGGCGCATCAGTTGGAGGAGGTTAGAAGTTAAATTGAAGAAATTCTTTGTTGTCTAGGGATTGTGTCTTTCGCGTAATCTACTCTCCCCTTGGGCTTTTATGGCCGTCTAACAATCATGCCACAAGCGCTAAATCTCAGACCTGAGGTTGTCCTTGTTACATGCATGACTCTATCAAGTCGAGAAATTTCCCGCCGGAAATGTCTTCCGGACAAAATGGTGCCATGGTTGGATCGTTGCACCTGGATTCGCCCCCGCACGCCCGGTTGTCCAGTATGATCGCCAATCTGGTGAGAATAGTCGGTGGGCTATCTTCGCGAGCTTCCGTTGTGAAGGCTACATATAAAGCAAAATGATTTAAAAGAAGACGGCGGAAGGTTAAAGAGGTTAGCCTACGAAACGGTATTTAAAGAATAGCAAAGTGTCTACGTACCGGCTAGACAAGACATCACGAGGAAAGGGTTACCAGGAGAGCTGTCGAGGTGGTATGTTGCACGGAAGCCTAGTGTCTGTGTGATCAGGCACTGTTTAGACTGCAGGATTTAGAAGAACAAATGAGTCTCCGAGGATGACAATTTAGCGACTAGTGCTAGCCCTTGACATATTGTTACTACCAATTTCAGTCTACTCTTCTTCAATCACGGTCTTCTTGCTCAGTTATCCCATCAAGGGCCGGGCTTCAACTATAATCTTCTTCAAGCACAGCGCCCTCCCTAGCAGCCACATCTTTAAGCTCCTGCAGCAGAGACCTTTTGTCCAAGGCTCGGCCCTCAGCTGCCGCGTTCTCGCAATACATTCTCAAAGCGTCCCCAACCCCGTAAGCTTCACTTGTGTCTTGGAGACGATTGAAAGACTTCAATGCCCAACCACTGGTCACAGTGATAGTAATAATGACAATACCGCCAATCTTCACTTTCACCTTTATCTCCATATCCTCTGATGGTTGGGAAGTTGAATCCAATTGCTACACTTGACGGTTAGTATAGGGACAATTGGAAACTTCTGTAGTCTTTACTGACCGGTGTAAAGTGGTATCTGTGTCGATTTGACTGTGGGGATAACGTCTTATTGCTGTGGATGTTGAGGACTGGATGAACAAAACACAGCCTAAACACAGCCTTTATATAGAGGAAAACCCAGCAGCTCTGTTCTCGGATGTAACTCTCCCGTGAATCCACCAATTACGAGATGAAGTTTGTCGGAAGCAAGACACAGGCAACTGGCAGCTATTGCAGTGGCGGGGTCGAATCAGGGCCATCAGGAAGGCCTGGGCAGTTCTGCTGGGCGTAATTTGGCCTTTGGCACGTTATGCGGGCGAGAGGCTGAGCTTGGAGCCGAGGTCGATTTTCCAATCACCAAAGGCAAGGAACGCCACTGTTGGTGGTCTCATACCACCCACCTGCAAAGGGGGTTACTGTCTGACGCGGGATGATAAAAGTCAGGCTCGCTAAATATCCGTAACTAACCCAACAAATAAAAGGTCAATATAGGTTCCGTTCAAAACCAGGCGAAGCAAGGCAACTGCATTATTTCCCCTTCCCTCCCCCACTCTATGATAAACATACACACCATTACGGATAGCCTGAAAAGGTGGCATCATTTACAGATAAGTCTAGTTTGTAATTTGTAATTTGTAATTTGTGAACTTTAGTCGACGATGAAGTTGAGTTCCGACTTGATCCGACCTGGTTGCAATAAAAAGCAGGCTGGCAATTCGTAGGTGATCCTGTCATGCATAATACATGATAAGGAACACATCTGTGCGGGAGGGTGAGATGAAAATGCGGGCGTCTAGGCAAAATGATGACATTCCCGGCTACTTCACCATCGGCTACCGCTGGCTGAAGCACCGCAGCACTCTGCATGTCAGACAGGGGGAAGAAGAAAATTACAGGCTACTATCAGGTATGATAATGGCTTTTGTGCCAAGACAGGGATCTATTTCACAGCCAAACTGTTTCAGGACATTACTACCGAACCAGGAGTTTGGTGTCCTGGCACACTAAGCCCGGGGCCTGACTTGCTTGCTTGATTGAGCGACACGGTATCAGACACCATGGGATAAGATAAATCCCGTCAAGTAGGTAGCTCCCAATGTAAATAAATGCATTATTCTTAACTCTTCTTTGACTCAAGGGTACTTTAGAGGTGCGTTTTCCTTGCTGAGTTCTCACTCGCTTCTATCTTGCGTTCTCTACTCGAGGAATCGCATTCTTACCCTAGACGTTGACATCTGCGTGACCGCGTCGGTTTTGCTAGACAGGGACTTCTCTTATTGGTGTTGGAGCCATACTTACTTCTCCAAAAGCTGGAGGTCATTGAGATGCTTGATTTGGTTAGAGCTCTAGCAAATCTAGCAAACACGAGATCAACTGTGGGAGATGTACATATGAATTTATTGATAGAGACTAGTATATACAAAGGGAAACATTTTTGCGCAAGCAGCATGGGCGACATAATAGCGCCCCTCAATCTAAAACCAAAGAAACTGCCACTTCAGGCTATCGGAAGCTCGTGTATCAAGGCTCGTCAGGCTTCTCCTTCATGCTCAACTAGCGCAAGGGAATCGCGTCCTCCCCTTTGACCTGCTCCTGGCCACGCTTGCTAATCTGAGGGAAAAAGTTGGCAGGATGGAAAATTGTAATGAAGGCAACAGCCAGAAGAATCATTGCACCGTCAAAAATGAGGAATGTGAGCTCGTCCTTCATGAGGTCACTTCCCCATCCAGTAGCCATTTCTGGGATACTAGTTACTGAGTTAGTCACTGTACATGCTGATACGCGGAAATGGAGCAAATCTTACCGGTAGATGCAGCGGATGATGATGGCCACATAGGCAGCTGAGACGGCCCATACAAACACCTTGACTCGGTCATGGCCACAAAAGTTCCTCTTGGAAGACAAAATATCGGGCGAGGAGGGACGAATGCTTCCGTAACCGTATGATGCCCCGGCCTTGGCTCGTCGGCGGTAGTAAATGAGCATCAGGCCTCCACAAACAGCCATGTTGACAACTTGAAATACCACACCAAGGATGAGCAGAACTGAACTGATGTCTGACATCTTGGCGTTGTCTTTATCCCCAGAAGAAGACATGGCAGCGAAGGCACACCCAGCAGCTTGAATAAAAATGCAGACAACGTCGGATCCGACGAAGAGCCAGGGATACCACCGCGGTCTGATAGTGGACCATTCAGTTCCATAGTGAATGACCATGTGTTTGAACGTGACGGCGATTGCCGCTGCCACGAACGTTGGGGCGAGCATCAGCATGAACAGCTGAAGTACAAAGGGCATGAACTGCCATGGGTTGTCGGATAGGAGCTTTCGGCAAAAATACCCCAAGAGTTCGAATCCAGTCCCGATGCCAAGATATATGGCATAGGACCAGGCGCGGGACTTGAAGGTGTAGTAGATTTGCATCAGGAACATTACGCCGAATGAGAGGGCAAAAAAGACGCAGGCCCCGGTTGTAAAATAGTCTCCATACAATGTGGCCTCGACAGGACACTGATCTGACACGGCCTTGCAGGTGTCGTAGGACGGCTCGAAGGGTTTAGTGTCGTTGACTGACATTTTGTATGACTGTCTGCGGGGAAGAGATATGAAGCTGCGACGGGCGAGAGGAAGGAAGAATGTTGCAAGAGAACAAGAAAGATGATGAAGAGGTGTGGTAAAACTGACTGGGTATGAACTGGAGTATTCTTGTGGTTGTAGAAACTCAGCCAATGTTATATAGTGAAGACATTGAGGCGCATACAATCCGTGAGGCTATGCCAGACGCCCTAGTTAGAAGCTCTGGATGACGTTTGTACAAAACTGAAAACGAGAACGAAGAGTTACGCGTCAATTGAGACAATGCCAATCCGGCATTCCTGCATTCCTGCATCTAATGTTAGAGTGTGCTGTTTTAAGCAGCAGGCTCGTGCTTCTTCTCCCCTTTGATTCGGAGCCTCATGCCAAGAGCACTCCTGGGTCCCTTTGGTAAAGCTTCCCGACTAATCAAAACTGGATGCGATAACGAGATGCGATCAGGGCTTGAGGCAGGGCATTCTTGGCGCCCTTGGCGTCACATCCCTGGGTCGGCAAGCCTAATAAGCGGGACCAGTAGAGACAATCAGAAACACGAGAACCAAGATACAGGGCCGTGGTTAATCTTAGATCAGTTGGGATTGCTGGATAATTGAACTAGGGAAGCTGTTAACGTTAGCCCGCTGTCAAAGGGCAGTGAGGCCATTTTGAATGCCCAAGGTTTACAGCTAGCTTGCAACACTCAGCCTTCAATCGCAGCTTACAAGACTAAATCGGCGATACACTGATGATAGCCAATGCTCCATTTGAAGGGGAAAAACATGACGAACTATATTCTACGATAATCTATCAAAACACAGAACTTGGCGCCTAATCTTCTCCCCGAGAGTCAATCCACCTCGCCTTTCCTCTACTCAAACACCGTAGTCTCTCATCACCATCTACTCAGCATCACTCGCCCTTGACCGGCTCGAGCTTAACCATCAAAGGTCCCTTTGCCCACACATTGTACACCTTTTGGCTTTCCATCCACTGGCTGCACTCCGGATCCAGCGTCAAGTCAAAGTTCCAGACTACGCGAGACAAGATAACCTTCATCTCAACATAAGCCAAGCTATGCCGCGTTGTCAGCTGTGGAGAAAAGAAAAATGTGCAAGGATATGTGTCTACTCACTTTCTTCCTATGCATCCTCTCGCGCCTAGGTGAAAGGGCTGTAGAGCTTCGCGATGATCAGACTCGAATTCGGGATCTCCGAGGAATCTCTCTGGGTGGAATTCGAAGGGTTTCTTGAAGTGTTTTTCACTGTGGTAGGCAGCCCACTGATGGACCGCGACAATTGACTTGGACCGAAACAAATTAGCAAAGTTTCCACGGTGTGTATTTTGGACCATGCAGAAGCTGGTTCTCGAGTTGGAAATATTCCCTTACATCTTCGGCGACAAAGTGCCCCGATACGGTGGCACCCTCCTTTGGTACAATTCGGGGGAGTCCAATCGGCGCCGGAGGATACATCCTCAGACCCTCGTCAATGCAGGCCACAAGGTACGTCAGCTTGTTGACCGAGATGAAGTCAATCTCGTCCTCGCTGTTGAAGTTGGAACGGACTTCTTTCACCAACTTGCGAAGCGTCTCAGGATTCTTCAACAGCAGGTAAGTGATGCCTGATAGGGCTGTGGCTAATGTTTCCGATCCGGCCACGATGAGAACGCTGGCGTTCTTCTCTAGGTGACCTAGTTGCATATTCTAGAGGTCCAAGTTAGCTAGATTTCTGTTTTCTTTTCGGAATGACTTACCCATTCTTCCTTCTTCTTCAAAAGCCCCTCAAGTAGATCAGGCCGGTCCTGGTTCTTGCCGAGCTCTATTCTCCTCAAAAGCTTCTCTCGTGTCATTTGTCTGTGTGACGCCTGTCGCGATCGAGCCAGGGGAGACGACAACATGTAGATGAGGAGCGTGCGTAACCATGGGAAATGCGCCGATTGCTGCATAATGTTGCCCACTTTGGCCAGGTCAAAGATGTTGCGTACCCACGGATTGTACTCTGCCTTATCAAGGCACCCAAAGGATTCACCAAAGGTCAAATCTCCGATGATGTCAAACGAGGTGAAGTTGTACCACGACGTCAAGTTGACGTTGCCAGACTTGCACCTCTCATGCAGTCTGGAGATAAGCAGGTCGATATACCCCATAATGATGGGTTGCTGACTCCTCAATCCTCGCTCGCTAAATCCAGTCGCCAACTGTCTTCTAAGCAAGGCGTGTTCGGCTCCAACCGAGCTGACGATGTTGGTAGGCCCATTCGAAGGGTTATACCAAAAGCTGGGCTTGAGGAACTCTGGGCGGCCCTGGGTCCGGTGGCCCATTATATCCTTCCATGTTGTCTCATCCAGAAAAGCCAGCTCGTTGGGCGCGACTCGAACGACGCTGCCGTACTTGTTATGCAAATCCAGCACGTCAAACGGCAAGGTTCCTGCAATGGCTTTGTAGACATAAGGCAAACGTGTTGCCCTCATAAGCAAGGGGCCCGGGAACTTTCGAAGGGGATGCAGGAACAGATTGTAGGCAACCGTTCCAGCAATGTAGAGAATCGTCTGTTTAAAGAGATATGTTAGCTCCAATATTTTCCATGTCCGTTATCCCCTCCATCAACCCCCAAACAAGAAAATAGGATTTGAGTTGTACGAACCAGCGCGAGGACGCCCACAGCCACAAACACCCCCTTATAAAAAAACGACATAGGTTGAAACATTGGATGAAGATGGCGGTTTGCAGTTTAATTCGTATCGATCATATCAAAATGATTCGAACTGAAATGATCCAAGTTCAGAGTCCGGTTGCTGTTTTATACATATACCAAGAACAATCGACCGGCGTTGGCACCTACCTACCCTGGATGATAACCGCGCGTTACCTGCGAGGGGCAGATTAACCACAGCCGAATGGGACTTTCTCTGCCTAGGTACTAGGTAGAAGAGTAGAAGCGAATAGTTTCAAGATCAATCTAAGTTTTAGTGACAGGTAGCCAAATGTGCTATAGCAACGCATTCGAAACTTCTCGTTATCGGGTCTGGATACGTAAAAAGTGAATCCTAAATGTCACAACGCATCTTCGGCAAATGATCTGCACGGCATTTCGAACCAGGATGAATGATATGGGGAAGGGAAGTGCTTGGGCCTAAAAGTGGCTGGGGCAGATCCTCAGCCTGACCACATCTGACCGGGGTTCAGGCATCTCGTTTTCGTTCCCGTTGTCGCTTAACTAGGTACCATGCATAGTCTATAGTCTAAGCTCTATGTAGACTAGGCACGCTGGGACCATGTTTCTTGTGCGAGCCTTGGCAAATCTCGTAGGTAGGGTTGGTGATCTCTCCCCTGAATTTTCGATATGACCACAACAAAGGCGTGCAATACGAGTCAGCCCAACGTCTGTCTCCTTTCGTGTACGGATTCTGTTTATTCAAGGTTTGGCAAGGGGGAGCAAGAGGAGTGTTCAATCCTACGCAAGATACCTTGGTCATATTAGTCTCTTATTAGTTATTGTGTGCAATGATGACATGAAGACATCAGCGTCTACCCGCCCGGGCTAACTACATGACCATCCACTGTAAGACAGAACCCCGATCCCGGAGAGACGGCAGAACCAGCCGATAGGTGCCCGTTTCGTTGATAACTCCGATGCGCCAGTCCACGGACCGGCCAATTACCCACCTCAGGTCCACGGCATGCCCATCGGAAACGGTAACGAGAACGATCAGGTCGTGTGGCGAAATTGCGGGGAGAATTATCGCTCGTTGTCTTCCTCTTGGCGACGTTGGGTGGATTCTACGTTGGAGAGCTGTTGCGTACGCACATTTAGGTAGCTGACATCCATCCTTTAAATTCAGCTTTGCCATGGTAGGGCCACGATGTTTGGTCCGTTAAGAGGGTGAACCTACCTTTCTGTGGGATCATGACAAAAACGCATTCGAACTCACTAGACTTGGAGCGTGGGGCTTCAAACCCAGCTGCTGAAACGAGCAAGTCGAATGAGGCCGCAGATACAGATCCCACGATCAATGGCGAGAACCCGAATATTGTCTGTTGGGATGGGCCAGACGATCCGGAAAACCCCATGAATTGGTCAACGGTCCGGAAATGCATCAACATCGGTTTGATGTCGCTGCTCACCATCATCTCGTAAGTCGTCTGTTTTTTTTACGCCATGATAGCTAAAACTAACTTCGTAGCCCGCTGGTAGACCTCACTCTGGTATATCTATCTGATGACCTGCTGACCTTTCTAGGCTTCGTCGATGTTTGCGCCTGGGGTTCCGAAGTTGATGGACGATTTCAACACCAACTCCAACGAGCTCGCGACCTTTGTCGTCTCCATATACATGTTTGGTTACGCCTTTGGTCCGCTTGTATTTGCGCCACTCAGCGAGATTTACGGACGATTATACCTATACACGATTGGAAATGTCTTTTTTATCCTATTCTGCGTTGGCGCCGCCCTGAGCACGAGTATTCATATGCTCATGGTCTTTCGCTTCCTCATGGGTGTCGTTGGGTCCATTCCCACCACCACTGGGGTCGGGAGCATCGTGGACACGGTCGCGCTCGAATACAGGGGGAGAGCGGTATCGTTATGGGCCATGGGACCGCTTCTAGGGCCCAGTATAGGTCCAACAGCTGGTGGTTATCTCATCCAAGCTGCCGGCTGGCGCTGGGTCTACTGGTTTCTTGCTATTCTGGTTGGTCAAGCCCATCCTGTCCCCCTTCTCCAGCCAAGAACATAAACTGACTCTAGTAGGGAGGGGCCTTCAGCCTATTACTCTTTTGGATGCGCGAATCCTATGCTCCTGTTTTGCTTCAGCGCAAAGCGAAACGCCTTCGCAAGGAGACGGGGAACCCCGACCTCAGATGTGAACTCAACACAGGCAGCATCGAATCTGTAAAACTGGCGGCTGTGCGGCCTCTAAAATTCCTCTTTGCCACCCCGATCGTCTTCTGCATCGCTCTCTATGTCGGTATATCCAACGGGATTCTTAGTTTGCTGATTGCGACCTTCTCCTTCGTATACGCAGACCGGTACAACTTCAACGAAGGCCAAACGGGTTTATCGTTTCTGCCTGCCGGGCTGGGTATGTTGGCTGGCGTCTTGAGCTTCGGCTACATCATGGACTTCCTAGTGCGTCGCTGGAAGAAGAAGCAGGAGCCGGACAGCGACAGCAGATACAAGCCCGAGATAAAGATAACACCGTGGCTAACTGTGCCCACGGGTCTCGCCCTGCCCATCGGGCTATTTACCTACGGCTGGGCCACCGAGAAGCAATTGCATTGGATCGTGCCAATGATCGGCGTTTTTGTTTTCTCGGCCGGGTTGCTCGGGACGACTGTAAGTGAGACCTGCACAGAGGTATAGAAGCTGGCTAACAATTCTGCAGATAACGCTCCAGAACTATCTAGTCGACTCGTATCCACGATATGCCTCATCAGGCTCTGCCGCTACAACCATAGGTCGATCTTTAGTCGGCGCTCTGATGCCTCTCAGTGGACTCGGCTTGTATCAGCGCCTTGGCCTTGGCTGGGGCAACTCTCTTCTTGGGTTCCTGTCGTTGATATTGATACCGATCCCTTTGATTCTTTACTTCTTTGGCGAGACGATCCGTCCTGCGTCACGGTTCTATACTCCTGAAGAGTAGAGGACCCAACAAGAGGCCGTAAGATAGCGATTCTTAAAGCCTATTCTTAGGTCAGGGAGCAGGGCAGACTTACGGAGAATCTAGATGTGATTCAACTTTTCTTTTTTATGGGATGGGGCATAACAGTAAACGTCACGACCTGGATTTGGAAGTGTTCGACATCAGTATTTATATCTACCACATTTGCATGCTTGCCCTAGACTCTGAACGGGCTCGTGCCTCATTTAGCTGTTACTGAATCAAATATGTAGTTTCGGTCCTGTAGTTTCGGTCCTGTTTGCTGGCGCATTGGCGGTGAGAGTTCTGTTGTGCATCATTTATGCTCCGGTGACTCCCCTGAGCACGTATTTGGATTGGTCAGCACTAAAAGACTTTCAGGCATAATTTTGGATACACTCTACAAACACCTCCGATCCAGAGGCACCTTCATATCACCGGATGTCGAAGATGATCTGTAACTGCATTCTCAATTCCAAGACCCAACGCCTGCATCGAATCGACGCCTTATCCTCTTTAAAAATAAGAAGCACTGAAAATACCGCTCTGCCACAAATCCTGTATCAGCCCCAGGCCATCTTCTCATCAATTGCCCCAATGAAGGTAGCTGTGGTAGACAAGCGGCGCTGATTTCCACTGATTTGATAGCGCAAAAAAGATCGATAGCACCACGCAGGCAGCGCCAGTAGCGATATTGGCCTCCCCGAGGAAGGGATTCCGAGCTCCACCGGCGGATCTGGTTGATATGATGACCGACTTCCTCCCTCCGCTTTCGTGTATCGGGAAATCTGAATGGGCGGGAGGTTAGCGAGTGATAGAAACATGCTTGAAGAGGGGGGGCCTACGAGAGAAGATGTCGAGGCGGTATAGGCCCTTCTCCATGCTATCATTGCCATTGCGCATCGCGAGTTTGGCGAATCTGGGCGATGATGCCGTCCGCATCCACACCATGAATGACTCGTCGACTGATGGATCAAACATGTTGCCCTTATGGTAGCCGTTAGGGTATCGCTCGGCCCAGCTTGGAGGCGGTACAGCCGAGCTATCAAACGAATCGGCAGCCGTAGTCGTAATGTTATAGGTGCTTGGCTTGTACAAGGATTTGTCCTGACTCAAGGCAATACCCTCTCGCGACATATTGTAAGCTGTGCTCTGGCCGATCATGCCGTCGGAGTCGACTCTATAGCGCCGAGGATAACTAAAAGTGTCGTTGAAGTAGGATGCTGCGATGAGACCACAGGGGTATACGGGCCTCTCTTGGCTCCCGTCTCTAGACTTGGCCACCGCGACGTCCTTGCATGCCGAGCCTTTGACGGATTGGAGACTGGCGCTTTCGCCTTTCAGCTGGCCGTTGTGCCGAGAAGTTCCATAGTTTCGGTGGTTTTGGTAGAAGTTGGTGAGGTGATAGTAGAAAAATACGGGAGGTTCCAAGTCTACTGGCAGGTAAAACTCGATGGTACAAAGGGTGTAGTTCTTTGTGACGCCGTCAAAAGTCAGGGTCTTGTTTGCGCGCTTCCATCGCTCCAGGGGCTGTCCGGCCGATTTTCCCGACGTATGTTTCCGAACATATCGACCCGGCATCACCTCCAACTGATCATAGGACTGGATCTGGTGACATCTTGTGTAGTCTAATCGAATCTCTCGAACCTTTGGGAATGTCATTTTGTTAGCAAAAACGCCCAAGATTGCACTTGTGTCAGAATCTCTCGAACCTTGGTATTCACCACCAACCAGAAAGTGCCGAAGGAACAAAGCATGACTCCAAGAGCTAGAAAGACGATGCTGGATGTCTTTGGACCGTAAACTGGCCTGTTGATACCTGGTAAGCTCTCGCCGTGGTCTGCAGTGCGCGATGTCAGACTAACTCCCAAGCCCACATGCGCTGTTGCTTGTAGGGTGTGTCCTTTGGTCTCCTGGACCGGGTCTCGCTCTCTGCCGCAGCCTTCTTCTTCCACCAAGAGAGGGTCATGATGGGTGGGAGGATCCAAACAATACAGATGGCTTGCTATGGTAGTCTGAAGAGTTGGATGGTGTTGCTTTGGTGTAGAGGGGAAAGCGTTGCTACGACTATGGCACAGACAGAAATACTTAGTCTGAGCTGAGGTCCGGTTGGAGATGATGAATCTAACGTCTCAGTTGGCACTGCCATGTCTGTATGCGACTGGCTATCGGGTCGTATTCGCAGACTGCGCCCGGGCTGACGACTCATCTCCTAACCCCCTGCCGGGAAGCCGGGCACCCAACCATGGCGTGCCAAGGCACGGAACGGCCTCGATCGGCACGGCAGAGTTTGAACGGCATCGCCAACTAGCACCGGCAGTTGAGAAGGATCAAGGAACTTTGTCACAGAGCCTTACACGATGCATGAATTGCGTAACCGCGTCACTGCCGTCGCGGGTATATGTCAGCCACGTGTAGGAGTAAGGGGTATGCGGCACGGAAGTCTCGGAAACGCACTCGAAACGGAGCTAGTAGGATCTCATGGTGGCCGACGTCCGCTGCGTGCTAAATTGGGATTCACAGGCATCGCATCATAAGTCTCGTTCTCGTTTTCGTTATGCTAAACTAGATAAGCTTAATTCTGGCTCTAGCGTTGGGATCTCCAGGCGCTTAGGCCACTTGGCAAGGCATACAACCTGTCCCACGCCAAGGGGGGCCTCGAGATGCGACATTCCCAGCGCGCGTCTTAAACTCTGTTGTCGAGAGAGACCGACGAACTCCATACAGTCGGGGGCGCCTATTAATCGGAGCATGGTGCGCAATGAGACAGAACATCCCATACACGAACTGACATCTATCGAGTCTT
The DNA here is from genome assembly GCA_013363205.1 of Fusarium tuaranense. Classification (NCBI taxonomy): domain Eukaryota; kingdom Fungi; phylum Ascomycota; class Sordariomycetes; order Hypocreales; family Nectriaceae; genus Fusarium; species Fusarium tuaranense. Next base: position 5,357 of record JABEEN010001164.1, on the reverse strand, counting down.
GTTAATTTTGCTTCATCTTATTTGAACACCACCTACTACAGCACATCTCCTGACTCACGGCTTAGTCCTGGAAGCCTCGTTTACCATTGGTGTCTTCAGGCACGAAACTCCCACAGCCCTGTCCTTCGAGCCAATATGAACTTCGGATCGGCATGGGACAAGTACTTTGTCCAGCTGATTCTACGGCGATTCCCACTATCGCCGTCCAAAGATGGTCGCAAGATCCCTCTTCGTGTCGGGTTTCTCGAGCCAGCTGGTCTGGTAGATGAGAGACGCGGAGCGCCATACATCTCAAATGCCATCAGAACCACAACATACACAGTCTGGGACTTTTTGCCGCGGCAGCTCATCTACCAATTCACCCGTTTGGCCAACAGCTATCTCTTAGTCGTGGCTATTCTACAGGCCATTCCCGGACTGAGCACGACGGGTAGCTTCACCACCCTTATTCCACTGGTTGTCTTCATCACCATCATCATTAGCAAGGAGGGTTACTACGACTGGAAGCGTCACCGCCAAGATGTCGCCGAGAACAACCGCCTAGTCACCGTCCTGCGCGGTTCCCCATCCCAAGCCTATGCAACCGGGGACATCGCTGACCTGCAGTGGGTTACCACCAAATGGCGAGACCTAAAGGTGGGAGAAGTTATCAAGCTCTCCAGCGACGATGACGTCCCTGCCGATCTCGTGCTGTTGCATGCATCTGGCGATAAAGGGCTCGCGTTTGTCGAGACGATGGCTCTGGATGGAGAGACAAACCTCAAGGCAAAGAGGAGCCCGGCAAATCTTGGCAACTGTGGCACCATCGAGGAAATTGCCCAATGTGAGGGCGAATTCAGTATCGAGGACCCCAATCCAGACCTATATCGGTTCGACAGCAAGTTGACGTCGCAAGGCCGCACATTGCCCCTGACTCTCAACGAAGCCGTTTATCGAGGCTCGGTAATCCGCAACACGCCCGAGGTGGTTGGAATTGTCGTCAACACAGGCGAAGAGTGTAAAGTTCGTCTGAACTCCAAGATGAAGGCCAAAACAAAGAAGCCGAGGCTTGAGCGCATCGTCAACAACATCATCCTCTCACTCATTCTCTTCATCTCTTTCCTCTCCACCTTGTTCACCGTGACCTACATTCTCTGGAAAGACCAGACTGAAAAGAAGGCATGGTATTTGTTCGACTCGACGGTTCCTATGGTTCAGATTTTCTTCGGCTTTGTCATCATGTTCAACAACGTAATCCCTTTATCGTTATACGTTGGTCTTGAAGGCATCAAGCTTGGGCAAATGAACCTGATTAACAACGACGTTAACTTGTACGACGATCGCTCTGACACGCCTGCGCGCGTTAATGCTACCAACAATCTCGATGACCTTGGTCAGATTGGTTACCTCTTCACGGACAAGACCGGCACTCTTACCGACAACATCATGAACCTTCGCAAAGTGAGTGTTGCCGGGACGAGCTGGCTGCATCAAGATCGTGTCGCCTCGGGCAAAGGTCAAACCGAAAACATGGGCGCAAGGGCTGGGGAGTTCACAACCAAAAGCCTGCTGGAATATGTCCATTCTGAGCCTCAGAGCCCCTTCACGTTCCACGTCAAACGCTTCTTGCTCGCCATGGCCGTCTGTCACACATGTTTACCCATCACGAATGAGAGTGGCGAAATTGACTTCCAGGCATGTTCCCCTGATGAATTGGCACTCGTCAGGGCAGCCCAAGAGATGGGCTTTCTTGTTGTTGAGAGGTCACCCGAGTCAATCAAGATTCACATCACCGACACTGCCAACAACACCGAGCGTCTCGAGTTCCAGATACTTGACGTTGTCGAGTTCAGCAGCAAGCGCAAGCGCATGTCCATCATAGTGAGGTGTCCTGACGGATCGCTCTGGCTCATCTGCAAGGGAGCTGACTCAGTGATTCTACCTCGGCTGGCAATGGCTCCCAGGGATATGATAGATGAGCTCGAGGAAGTGTCTGATCTTGCTGGACATGCCGGTAAGCACTCACCCGCCCTGCGTAGCCCATGGCGACTCGGATCCTCAGATCGTGGTGACCAAGAATGGTTGGAAATGTCGCAAGGGACACCCGAGGATTATGCTCGCGACCGGGATTCTGGAGGTGCCCCCTCGGCCAGGGACGATATGATACCCTTGAGGCAGAACATAAGAGCAGCTGGAAACATTGGCTCGTTCCGACAAGGAACCCTCCATGGCGTAGTTGAGTCCGCCGTGACTGCCAGCGACGAAGAGGCACAACGCATCCGCCAATCTTTTGCGCACATGGATCGCTACGCCACCGAAGGGTTACGTACACTTGTCTACGCCGGCAGGTCAGTCTCGGAAGGCGAGTACCAGGATTGGAAGCGGCTTTACCACCAAGCTGAAACTAGTCTCCATAATCGCCAAGAGCGCATCGAGGAGGTCGGCGAGATGATGGAGCAGTTCCTCCACTTCCTCGGAGTGTCAGCTGTGGAGGACAAACTTCAGCATCATGTGCCTGAGACGATCGAGAAGCTTCGCCGGGCACAGGTCAAGATCTGGATGTTGACCGGTGACAAGAGGGAGACAGCTATCAGTATCGCCCACTCAGCTCGGATCTGTGGCCCAAACACGTCTCTGTATGTTCTGGATGTGACGGCAGGAGATCTTGAGTTGCAGTTGACCAGCATCGCCGACACGATTCTTTATGGTGCAGAACCACCGACGCATTCAGCAGTTGTCATTGATGGCGCCACGCTGACAGCAATCGAGAAGGACCCAGGCAGTCGACTGCGCCGGCTGTTCTACCAACTTGCTCCCAACATTGGGTCTGTCATCTGTTGTCGCGCATCGCCCTCCCAGAAGGCACTTCTCGTGCGTGTCATCGGCAACAACCCTCTGTCCAAGGTGGAGAGAGGCCGCTTTTCGTGGCTTCGGCCTTGGTCGGGGCCACGCAGACCTCTCACCCTAGCCATCGGAGACGGCGCCAACGATGTGCCCATGATCTTGACTGCAAGCGTAGGGGTCGGAATATCGGGCCGTGAGGGCCAGCAAGCCAGCCGAGTCGCCGATTTCAGCATATCCCAGTTCCGCTTTCTAGCTCGCCTGATGCTCGTCCATGGGCGTTGGAACTACTACCGCACCACTCGGTTCATCTTGGTCACGTTCTGGAAAGAAGTTCTCTTCTACTTTCCCCAGGCCATCTACCAGGCGGAAGCCGGCTCAACTGGAACCAGTCTCTATCATTCGCAGGCCTTGATGTTTACTAGCTACCTTACGGCGGCAGTTATACTCGTGATAGGCATGTACGAGCAGGATCTCAAGGCAGATACGCTGTTGGCTGTCCCAGAATTGTATGTATACGGGCAGAAAGGCAAAGGCCTAACGTCTGTTGTCTACCTTGGCTGGATGACCAATTCCTTGACTGCTGGTTTCGTTATCTTCGCTGTGTGTTGGGCAGGTTATGGTGGCGGCATTGAAACGGTCTATGACAATGGACTGTATGCTCAAGGTTCTCTAACATTTGCATGCTGCATGATCTGGACCAACTACAAAGTCTTGTAAGACCCCCTATGAAACACACATCTCTCATACGGAGCTCTACTAACCATGCCTCAGGATTCTTGAGATGCACCACAAGACAAAAATCACCCTCTGGTCAGCCTTTGGCAGTATTCTAGGCGTATGGCTGTACTTGCTCATCACGACGATTATATCTGGGTACGAGCCTAGTCCCTATGCGATAAAGGGGGGCATGATCAAAGAGTATGGCCGTGACCTATCATGGTGGTTTGCCCTTCTCTACACTCTGGGCCTTCTGATTGCTGCCGAATCCACGTTCAAATCGCTGAGACAGAACGCGATGGTTCGAGCCCTTGTTGTACGATGTGGCTCGTGGCTGGGGATTGCTTTTGACTCTGGGAAAGGTATACGTGAGGGCTTCAATGACTGGGACCCCCATCTTTGGCAGGAGATGGAGAAAGACAAAGGTGTTAGGAGACGTCTGCGTGATCTAGGCAATGGGAGAAAGCGTCATAAGTCACGAAGCAAGACGGTGAGGCCTCTTTAAAGCCGGTTTAGGCACGGGGAGCGGCGAATGTGGTGAGGTGATATGTTATAATGTCAGGTAGTAGTACCCGGAGGCCTGAAGCCGAAACAGAGCCCTCGTCTTTAGTTGACTCTTCTCTTCCTTACGTTTTTTCTCTGTCTCTGTATTCCGATACGAGAAAGCCAGGGGGCTTAGGTTGGCGGGTTGACTGAATTGAAATGTCGATTAATAAACAAACTTTGGTGTGGTTCGATACTTGTCACTAACGTTAGTGTAACCAATAAATCGGTGAATGAGTCACTGGCCGTCTTTTGAATCCCCTCCACGGCGTCGTCGTTGACTTCAAATAACCCACGCCGCCCATTGAACTCGCCTATTCTGTCTGCCTCGTCTCATCATTTTAGTCTCCCTCATTGTCAACATGGATTATAATACGAAAGAGATCGTCAACGCCTTCCGGTCAGCCCGGCTCCAGTACATCCGGGCCGACCAATCCGACAGCAACTTGCAAGCCTTTCTGCCAATAATTGAACAAGACCCCGTCATCCAGGCCATGGCTGCTCCAACAATGCTACAACCCAAGGGCAAGAGAGCTGCTGACAGCTACCTTGAATCTGTCGTCAATTCTTTGCTAGGCGTGGCAATATGTCTTTTGCCTGAAGAAGAGAAGAGAATCAATCCAGAGAGCGACGAGAGCGCCGAGGAGCAGAAACAGGGCCCAACCATCATCGGCATAATGTGTATCGGCTGGGGCGGAATCTCACCATCTGTCGCACACCACCGCACTGCTGAAATCGGAATTAGTCTGGCCAGGCCATACCAAAATCAAGGCTACGGTCGCGAGGCCATCAACTGGATGTTGGACTGGGGATTCAGGCACGCCGCCCTTCATTCCATTGGCATATCTACTGCTTGTTATAACCCGAAGGCTGCACATTTGTATGAGAGTATGGGTTTCAAGCCGGAAGGGCGGCGAAGGGGGACAATTTGGCAAAACCGCAAGTGGTACGATTTGTTGGAGTTTGGAATGCTTGAGGATGAGTGGGAGAAGCTTAGGGGCATTGCCCCTTGAGCACTATCGAGATCGGGATTAGACGACTAGCCCTTAGAATACAGGGTAGAAATGGACAGTTTGATACAGCGAAGAGAAACAAGGCATCAACATTGGATGAGGCACTGTCGGCGCCGTCAGCGAGTCACATGAAAGCCCAGGGCGGGAGTTATCCCAGCAGCTCCCATCTCTATCTATCTATCGGCTCAGTTATCCAATCAAGGGCCGGCCTTCAACTATATAAAAAATCACGATATCAACACATCATAGAATCATATCCTA